>JAGSMR010000004.1:9770000-9927500 GCA_029286605.1 Sericinus montela
ATATATATATATATATATATATATATATATATATATATATATATATATATATATATATATATATATATATATATATATATATATATATATATATATATATATATATATATATATATATATATATATATATATATATATATATATATATATATATATATATATATATATATATATATATATATATATATATATATATATATATATATATATATATATATATATATATATATATATATATATATATATATATATATATATATATATATATATATATATATATATATATATATATATATATATATATATATATATATATATATATATATATATATATATATATATATATATATATATATATATATATATATATATATATATATATATATATATATATATATATATATATATATATATATATATATATATATATATATATATATATATATATATATATATATATATATATATATATATATATATATATATATTCTTGTTCTGATTATTGCTTAAGGAAAATCTCACTACTATTAACAAAATAACAAAGTAAATTTTTCTTTATATGTCCCAAATAAGCTTCGGAGAAAGGTGGGTCGAAATAACTTCATTGTCTTCACCAATGTCTCACCCCAGTATAAGAATTTGGTTGGAAATATAATACGCGAAGTCAGTCTTCACTTAACCTACGTAATTTAAAATAAATAGTTGTCTACAATACAATTTATCGAATATAACTGGGCTATTTTGGTGACTTTGAGATAAGTCTGCAAGATCTTTGCCTATACGTCACAATCTTAACAAAATAACAAAGTAAATTTTTCTTTATATGTCCCAAATAAGCTTCGGAGAAAGGTGGGTCGAAATAACTTCATTGTCTTCACCAATGTCTCACCCCAGTATAAGAATTTGGTTGGAAATAAAAAATCATTATAATTGGATATTAGCATACCCAAAAAGTCTATTTTATGAATGAAGAGCAAAGTAAGAAATGTTGTCGTATAAAACGTATGATGAGAGTAAAACTATTATTCTTGAAAAAACAGCACGATAATTTGCAATGGAACAGATGTATAGTCTCCTTTCAAAGACTCATATTTCACCATTTACCAGATTCAGCTGCCTCAGATGCCGCCCCGGCCCTTATCGAAATACCCTTGATGAAGGCCGCTAATGTATCGACGCGTTATATTTAAAATTATTTTAGAAAAGATTAGAAAAGCATTTATTCAGCACAGGCAGTTCATACATCAACAAAATATTAATGTTTAAGAAATAAAATGAAATAAAACAAATGTGGCATCAGGATGACGTAAAAGTAGTCCTGATTATAATTTCATCCACTGGTGTCGTCCCCAAAATACTCCGTAATGCCCTTAAAATATTAGAGCTTGAAGAGAATACATACATACCACTTCAAAAGTCCATAGTAATTGATACTTGTTCGATAGTTCGCCGTTCTTAAACCCATCGTCCCTGACTTTGCTCTGCCCACCAGAAAGTGATTTACAAAACACAACATAAAAAAAAAACACTTAACAGATTCCACGTCAAGGAATAGAAGACTAGGCTAAGCCTGTCGTCGTCTTTATGTTCAAGCCAACGATATAATTCGTAAAAAGTTTTTTTGGAAAACCCATTGGTATGAGCCTTCCACCATATAAAACCTTTTTGGATGATAATTTTGTTAAAAATACCCCTTTTTTCATGGAAGTTTATGACCTTTATCTGTAGCCAATTTAGATTAATGTTATTAGAAGATAACAGGGTAGTCTGTAGCAGCAACTTACTATCAAACACTCATTAAAATTATAAATGTTTCAACACATGGACTGTTCTGTTTTAAAGCTTGATTAATATATCCTGATGAAAAAGCTCTGAACTGCGCAGGATGTTGTACAGTAGTGTAAAACAAAAATTAAGGTATTACATTGTTTGCACGTCCCGTTCTTGACACAAAATCAATACGATCGGGGGAGATGGTTCGAACCAGCCAGATTTAATATATCTACCCTAACATATATGTACGATTTGTCTGTGAATAAATAATAACACTTACTGTGATTCGTAACCAGTGTAAGCAATTCGCCGGAAAGTTGAGTTGATTCACACACTGATATGTATTTCTTTTTCCTAATCGGCATAATTACCTGCTAGACCTCCTTAAGAAATTACAAAATATAGCTAAAACTTGTTTTTTAGGATTTTTACTAAATGTAAAAATGTCACGATAGCCGAGTTGTTGGGTGGTCGGAATTTCGAGTCAAGAGACCCGAGTTCGATCGCCAGGTGGCAGTACCAATGAGTTTTTCAAAAAACTTCATCGTTGGCTTGGACATAAAGACGGCGACGGGCTAACCACCTGTCACGTTGTCCCTAAAATATCTTCGGTGGAAGGTGGGTCAAAGGGACTTAATTGTCTAGACTTGACCTCTCTCTACCCCTGTATTGGAAATTGCGTGAAGATATTTTATTTTTTATTTTTACTAAATGTAAACAATTATGCCTAATTGCACTAAAAACGACTTAAGAGAATCTTTACGTTATACTTAATTACGAATTAATTTATACCAAGAGACTCGATAATCTAGTTGGTAGTGACAAGTAGGTATTGAACTACCTACTTGTCACTACCCAAGGGTTGTGTGTTCCAATTAAGCTGGGGCTAGCATTTGTGTGATGTATTTGAATGTTTGTACTCGAGTCATGGACGTTATATATGTATATATGAACATTTATCTATTTAAATATACACGTAAGTATATTGTACCGTTAGCTTTGATACAAGGACGGCGACAGGTTCAACACCTGCCACGTTGACTCAAATAGACTTCGCTGAAAAGTTGAACCATACTTTAGACCTTTTTCTACAACAGTACTAGGATAATACGTGAAGAAATAAAATTACGCCATGGTAAGGCATTTGTTTTATATGTAATAATAATAATAATAATATCTTCACGCAATTCCCAATACAGGGGTAGACAGAGGTCAAGTCTAGACAATTAAGTCCCTTTGACCCACCTTCCACCGAAGATAATTTCGGGACAACGTGACAGGTGGTGAGCCCGTCGCCGCCTTTATGTCCAAGCCAACGATGAAATTCGTACATAAGTTTTTTGAAAAACTCATTGGTACTGCCACCTGGGGATCGAACTCGGGTCTCTTGACTCGAAATTCCGACCACCCAACAACTCGGCTATCGTGACTTTATATATTCGTTATTATATTATACTCGTAGTTTTATATGTGACCTAAATAATGGCATAGGTACGTTTAAGTGAATGAGTGATGATTGTGGAATTGAATAATGAATAGTCAAGTGCCAACTATCACGCAAATTAATCAATGCACTAAATGTCTCAGTAAATCAAATTACACAGGTTATATGTAGTCTGTCGACTTTCTTTTCCTTGTCCCCTTTGCGCGTTTTTTTCACCATTTTATGTCAGTAAAAGATACAGTTTAGGTTATGTTCTTGGCAAGAAATTCTGAACCTTTTGCATTTGAATTTCTCATTTTGTCAAATATTTTATCCTTGATCATTTTCATGATTTGAACTTCAATCCCTTGGGACAACATTTCAGGCTTATTTTTACTGCTTACTGGAGAACCGTAGGAATAAAAAGGGCACATTAAGCTGATGCCACACGAATCGCTGCTCGCGCGGTTTTACGATAAATTTCAGTAATGGAAGTAATTAAACCAAGGTTAAGTTCCTTAAAAAATATAATCAACCCTCTTAGCAATTAACAACCATTTATTTACATCAATATTTAGGTTAATTTATTAATAAAATTTAGGATTATCTTAGCGTAATATTTAGGCGTGCCCTAAGATTAGTGCAATGATTATTTTGTGTTAGTAATGTTTTACCTATTTAGTTGTTACTTTAAGTTTTTTTTTTAAATTAGTTCAGGATGTTTGTTATTTAATAGATTATACCACTGCAACGTCGGTTAGCCATTTCGAACGTAGGATTTTCCATTTCCGAAAGGCTTTGCAACCGGAACGACGATCGCTGTTCACTTCATACCTCGGACTTCAAACGTTTTTCTTCTTATTACAGACATTAATATTATTCAGGCACTACTTAATTATAGCTTACTACTTAATTTTAGCAACTTTTGCCAATATATTTTAGCCAATAATACTTCCAGTGACACATGTGCTATACATATAATAAAACAGTAGAATTCCGTATGTAATATGTGTAATAACCATGAGCTGTAAAGTTACACTTACAAGTATAATAATATTGCGCTTACGTTTTCAGAATGTACGTGTGTACACTGGTGTGTGTTACCCTTGACCTATACTTATAATAATAATATTTCAAGCTACAGTTTTATTGTGGAACTTGAATTTCCTTATCATAACAGTGCAGACAAATCGTTTTACGCCTTTACCCTTATTACTATTGGAACGCCACAGTTTTTCCATACATTTCTTATGTTACTATCGAATACAATACCGTCTCTTCGATCTGCGATAAAATTTAAGTGAGTTAGTTAAAATTACTTTAAATTATCGGTATTTATGCACAGATTTGCCACCAAGCCTTCATGGGCTTGGTGGCAAATCATCTTCAATTACACATTTCGTAGCTTTCTAACTCTGTAAATCATATCCTCATGGGATCACAATTCTTTTTTGTGTTTTAACACACACTAGAACGAGGTCTTTCATAAAAAGAAATCTACCAGTGCCAAATTTCACGACAGATTTAGGAAAACATTTACCATGCTCAGATGGTGGTTGCAGTAATATATGTTTCTCGGAAAATGCCCAAATTTTCCATTCTTATTCTATTGCAATATTCTTGAATAATAACATACCAGATTTGGACGCCGACACAACACTTAATTTATTTGTTAATAGGAATATTAACTCGAATGACGTGAAAATTTTAAATTTTACACACAGTTCATATCGCGTTATATGAACAGAGACTGGTGTAAACTGTGGTCCGGACACCTTTCACCGAAGAAATTTTTGGGACAACGTGACAGGTGGTGAGCCCGTCGTCGTCTTTATGTTCAAGCCAACGATGAAATTCGTACATAAGTTTTTTGAAAAACTCATTGGTACTGCCACCTGGGGATCGAACGCGGGTCTCTTGACTCGAAATTCCGACCACACAACCACTCGGCTATTGTGACTTTATATATTCGTTATTATATTATACTCGTAGTTTTATATGTGACCTAAATAATGGCATAGGTACGTTTAAGTGAATGAGTGATGATTGTGGAATTGAATAATGAATAGTCAAGTGCCAACTATCACGCAAATTAATCAATGCACTAAATGTCTCAGTAAATCAAATTACACAGGTTATATGTAGTCTGTCGACTTTCTTTTCCTTGTCCCCTTTGCGCGTTTTTTTCACCATTTTATGTCAGTAAAAGATACAGTTTAGGTTATGTTCTTGGCAAGAAATTCTGAACCTTTTGCATTTGAATTTCTCATTTTGTCAAATATTTTATCCTTGATCATTTTCATGATTTGAACTTCAATCCCTTGGGACAACATTTCAGGCTTATTTTTACTGCTTACTGGAGAACCGTAGGAATAAAAAGGGCACATTAAGCTGATGCCACACGAATCGCTGCTCGCGCGGTTTTACGATAAATTTCAGTAATGGAAGTAATTAAACCAAGGTTAAGTTCCTTAAAAAATATAATCAACCCTCTTAGCAATTAACAACCATTTATTTACATCAATATTTAGGTTAATTTATTAATAAAATTTAGGATTATCTTAGCGTAATATTTAGGCGTGCCCTAAGATTAGTGCAATGATTATTTTGTGTTAGTAATGTTTTACCTATTTAGTTGTTACTTTAAGTTTTTTTTTTAAATTAGTTCAGGATGTTTGTTATTTAATAGATTATACCACTGCAACGTCGGTTAGCCATTTCGAACGTAGGATTTTCCATTTCCGAAAGGCTTTGCAACCGGAACGACGATCGCTGTTCACTTCATACCTCGGACTTCAAACGTTTTTCTTCTTATTACAGACATTAATATTATTCAGGCACTACTTAATTATAGCTTACTACTTAATTTTAGCAACTTTTGCCAATATATTTTTAGCCAATAATACTTCCAGTGACACATGTGCTATACATATAATAAAACAGTAGAATTCCGTATGTAATATGTGTAATAACCATGAGCTGTAAAGTTACACTTACAAGTATAATAATATTGCGCTTACGTTTTCAGAATGTACGTGTGTACACTGGTGTGTGTTACCCTTGACCTATACTTATAATAAATAATATTTCAAGCTACAGTTTTATTGTGGAACTTGAATTTCCTTATCATAACGGTGCAGACAAATCGTTTTACGCCTTTACCCTTATTACTATTGGAACGCCACAGTTTTTCCATACATTTCTTATGTTACTATCGAATACAATACCGTCTCTTCGATCTGCGATAAAATTTAAGTGAGTTAGTTAAAATTACTTTAAATTATCGGTATTTATGCACAGATTTGCCACCAAGCCTTCATGGGCTTGGTGGCAAATTAAATCTTTAATTACACATTTCGTAGCTTTCTTTCTCTGTAAATCATATCCTCATGGGGTCACAATTCTTTGTTGTGTTTTAACACACACTAGAACGAGATCTGTCATAAAAAAAAAGAAAACTACCAGTGCCGAATTACACAACAGATTTAGGAAAACATTTACCATGCTCAGATGGCGGTTGCAGTAATGTTTCTCGGAAAATTCCAAAATTTTCCATTCTTCTTCAATTGCAATATTCTTGAAGAATAACATACCAAATTTGGACGCCGACACAACACATAACTTATTTGTTAATAGGTACAAAGGGAATATTAACTCGAATGACGTGAAAATTTTAAATTTTACACCCAGTTCACATCGTGTTATATAGACAGAGAGACTGGTGTAAACTGTGGTCCGGACACCTTTCACCGAAGAAATTTTTTTGGGACAACGTGACATGTGGTGAGCCATCTTCATCTAGGGGCCAACGATATAAATTGTACATAAGTTTTTTGAAAAATACCATTGGTACGAGTCTGAACCTGGGGTTCGAACTCGAGTCCTTGACCCCAACCACTCAGCTATCGGACTATTAAATATTTCAAGTATTGATTCTCCTATTATACATAAATACTTTTAAATTTTAGAATGTAATACTTAAGAACATTTTTCAATCATATTTATTTTAAATTCATGTCGCAGTATCGTAGAAATTGTGATAGATATTAAATTACTCTGTTCTCTCTTATTCTTATAAGTAACTGCTAAACCCGGTGCTTTTCTATAGCTTTCTCTGATATTTTAAGTGAATTAAATATTCTTGTGAAACTACTGTAAAAACATGACATTAAACTTTACCGTTAGCAGAATTGGGAATTTATAAAAACATTTTTTACAGAGAAATACAGTTATTTAAAAAATATAACTTTACATTTTTTGCATATCATTTACCAACTACTTTTTGAATTTTGTTGCCTTAAGAAAACAAAAGCTGAGTTCTTATTTTTCATTAATTTAATATTTAATGTTAAACTAAAAATACAAAATTTCTTTTGTTTTATAAAAGAACTTCTCAACAATTTGCGATAGCCAAATTATTCAGTGATTGGAATTCGAGTCAAGACACCCGGCTTGGTCCTCAAGTGGTAGGCTCGTACCAATAAGTTGTTTCAAAGATGTCAATTTAATAAAAGTAAATGTAAAAGTAATAAAGAGTAAAAATTTAGAATCTGGAGATGAAAGAAAAAAGTTGTCTTTCCTGTGGACATTGTTACATAATTTTAACAAATAAATGTAGTAGTAAGGACTGGAAATTTGAACGTGAAACGTTTGTATTTGTAACAACGACTTGTGCTTATAATTTATTTCACCACAAGCTGAATATGAATTACTTTCTTACGCATTACAACTGAATAAACTCCATAAAATAGTTAAACGGCATATTTATGTTAATTTTCATTTCGTTACGGTCGCAACTAATATCATTTGCTTATCTTGGTATAATCTAAGTGACAATTTGCGGCACTTAATTCATAAATTGCGTATTCAATGTTTTATTTTTGGGGTTACGTAGGTTAACAAAAAATGGTAATCACTGACTTATTTCTTTGCTTGTCTTTCCATGTATCACAGTATATTTTTAGTTTTTAGTACATAATCTGTTTCTTATTATTTTACTATATGTTTCCATTCCACTTTCTGGTAAAGAATATTTTACCAATTATCTCACTATGATACAGAACATACTCAACTCTAACTTTTTGTAAGAAATATGCTAAAATTTTTTGTTGAATAAAGTTGTTTGTAAATTTCAGTATGACCGATATCCTGTGTTGTAATGAATTCTTATTTGTTTTAAATATAAACGGAAATAGTTTAATAATAATTTTATGTGTATTTTATTATTTTTCTAAAAGTATGCATTTTCTAGTAAGGAATATCTATCTGACATTAATACAGAATACAACTTTACTTTCACCGGAACTAAATGTTGTATAGATTTCGTATCGATCGGTAAATAATTATTAAAATTTATAGTGGTACGGAACACTCTCGACGTGAGTTCGACTCTATTTGACTGTTTTCTTTTTTGCGTGGTCATTAAAAAGCTCACTGATGAAAACAGGCGTGATAAAGGATTTGGCAGTGGCGTCAACAAAATCGATGATTCCTAAACACGAAACATTTGTTGTAAATAACAATAAACATTGAAAATTAAAATTAATTCTAATATGTCCAACATGTAGCCATATAAATCATGTTTTGGCTTTAAAACCTATTTAAAAGTAATAATGACGATGTAAAATGGTGTTCACGTCACCGCTAAACAAATTACTAGCTTATTAGTTCAGAAAGGAGACAGCAGTACGTGGGTTCTGTAACACTGTGAAGTAATACTTTTTTAGTTAAATAAACTTTTGGTAGAATTGCTGCACCCACGATTTTTCTTCACTAATTTTCAGTCAACAGAGTCTTTTTTACACACCTCATGGGGTCACAATTCTTTGTTGTGTTTTAACACACACTAGAACGAGATCTGTCATAAAAAAAAGAAAACTACCAGTGCCGAATTACACAACAGATTTAGGAAAACATTTACCATGCTCAGATGGCGGTTGCAGTAATGTTTCTCGGAAAATTCCAAAATTTTCCATTCTTCTTCAATTGCAATATTCTTGAAGAATAACATACCAAATTTGGACGCCGACACAACACATAACTTATTTGTTAATAGGTACAAAGGGAATATTAACTCGAATGACGTGAAAATTTTAAATTTTACACCCAGTTCACATCGTGTTATATAGACAGAGAGACTGGTGTAAACTGTGGTCCGGACACCTTTCACCGAAGATATTTTGGAGACAACGTGACAGGTGGTGAGCCCGTCGCCGTCACTATGTCCAAGCCAACGATATAATTCGTATGTAAGTTTTTGAAAAATCCGTTGATACGAGTATGCCACCAGGGGATCGAAGTCGGGTCTCTTGACTCAGAATTCCGACCACCCAACCGCACGGCTATCGTAACGATGTTATGTTTATGTTACAGAAATGTCTATAATGGGTCTCTAAATAACTTTTTTTAAAGATGTCAATTTAATAAAAGTAAATGTAAAAGTAATAAAGAGTAAAAATTTAGAATCTGGAGATGAAAGAAAAAAGTTGTCTTTCCTGTGGACATTGTTACATAATTTTAACAAATAAATGTAGTAGTAAGGACTGGAAATTTGAACGTGAAACGTTTGTATTTGTAGCAACGACTTGTGCTTATAATTTATTTCACCACAAGCTGAATATGAATTACTTTCTTACGCATTACAACTGAATAAACTCCATAAAATAGTTAAACGGCATATTTATGTTAATTTTCATTTCGTTACGGTCGCAACTAATATCATTTGCTTATCTTGGTATAATCTAAGTGACAATTTGCGGCACTTAATTCATAAATTGCGTATTCAATGTTTTAATTTTGGGGTTACGTAGGTTAACAAAAAATGGTAATCACTGACTTATTTCTTTGCTTGTCTTTCCATGTATCACAGTATATTTTTAGTTTTTAGTACATAATCTGTTTCTTATTATTTTACTATATGTTTCCATTCCACTTTCTGGTAAAGAATATTTTACCAATTATCTCACTATGATACAGAACATACTCAACTCTAACTTTTTGTAAGAAATATGCTAAAATTTTTTGTTGAATAAAGTTGTTTGTAAATTTCAGTATGACCGATATCCTGTGTTGCTTAATGAATTCTTATTTGTTTTAAATATAAACGGAAATAGTTTAGTAACAATTTTATAAGTGTTTTATTATTTTTCTAAAAGTATGCATTTTCTAGTAGGGAATATTTTATCTATCTGACATTAATTCAGAATACATAAACTTTACTTTCACCGGAACTGCATGTTTTTTTTTTTGATTTTGTACCGATCGGTAAACAATTTTTAAAATTTAGAGTGGTACGGAACACTCTCGACGTAAGTTCGACTCTACTTGACTGTTTTCTTTTTTGCGTGGTCATTAAAAAGCTCACTGATGAAAACGGTCGTGATAAAAAGTTTGGCAGTGGCGTCAACAAAATCGATGATTCCTAAACACGAAACATTTGTTGTAACTAAACATAAACATTCAAAATTAAAATTAATTCTAATATGTCCAACATGTGGCCATATAAATCATGTTTTGGCTTTAAAAACCTATTTAAAAGTAATAATGACGATGTAAAATTGTGTTCACGTCACCGCTAAACAAATTACTTTAGCTTATTAGTTCAGAAAGGAGTTTACAGCAGTACGTAAGGTTCTGTAACACTGTGGAAAGTAATACTTTTTTAGTTAAATAAACTTCCAGTAGAATTTTTATGATTTTTCTTTACTAATTTCAGTCAACGAAGTCTTTTTACACACCTCTGGTATACACCAAAGCTTATTTGTGTGACAGGTGGTGAGCCCGTTGCCGTCACTATGTCCAAGCCAACGATATAATTCGTATGTAAGTTTTGAAAAATCCGTTGATACAGTATGCCACCAGGGGATCGAACTCGGGTCTCGTGACTCGGAATTCCGACCACCCAACCGCACGGCTATCGTAACGATGTTATTTTTATGTTACAGAAATTTCAATAATGGGGCTCTAAATAACTTTTTTTAAAGATGTCAATTTAATAAAATTAAATGTAAAAGTAATAAAGAGTAGAAGTTTAGTATCTGGAGAAGAAAGAAAAAAGTTGTCTTTCCTGAGGACATTGTTACATAATTTTACCAAATAAATGTAGTAATAAGGACTGTAAATTTTAACGTGAAACGTATATATATTTGTAGCAACGACTTGTCCTTATAATTTATTTCACTAAAAGCTGAATGTGAATTACTTTCTTACGCATTACAACTGAATAAACTCCATGAAATAGTTAAACGACATATTTATGTTAATTTTAATTTCGTTGCGGTCGCAACAAACATCATTTGCTTATCTTGGTATAATCTAAGTGACAATTTGCGGCACTTAATTCATAACTTGCGTATTCAATGTTTTATTTTCGGGGTTACGTAGGTTAACAAAAAATAGTCATCACTTACTCATTTCTTTGCTTGTCTTTCCATGTATCACAGTATTATTTTTAGTTTTTAGTACATTATCTATTTGTTATTATTTTACTACATGTTTCCATTTCATTTTCTGGTAGAGAATATTTTACCAATTATCTCACAATGATACAGAACATACTCCAACTCTAACTTTTGTAAGAAATATGCAATTTTTTTTTGTTGAATAAAGTTGTTTGTAAATTTCAGTATGACCGATATCCTGTGTTGCTTAATGAATTCTTATTTGTTTTAAATATAAACGGAAATAGTTTAATAATAATTTTATGTGTATTTTATTATTTTTCTAAAAGTATGCATTTTCTAATAAGGAATATCTATCTGACATTAATACAGAATACAACTTTACTTTCACCGGAACTAAATGTTGTATAGATTTCGTATCGATCGGTAAATAATTATTAAAATTTATAGTGGTACGGAACACTCTCGACGTGAGTTCGACTCTATTTGACTGTTTTCTTTTTTGCGTGGTCATTAAAAAGCTCACTGATGAAAACGGGCGTGATAAAAAGTTTGGCAGTGGCGTCAACAAAATCGATGATTCCTAAACACGAAACATTTGTTGTAAATAACAATAAACATTGAAAATTAAAATTAATTCTAATATGTCCAACATGTGGCCATATAAATCATGTTTTGGCTTTAAAACCTATTTAAAAGTAATAATGACGATGTAAAATGGTGTTCACGTCACCGCTAAACAAATTACTTTAGCTTATTAGTTCAGAAAGGAGACAGCAGTACGTAAGGTTCTGTAACACTGTGGAAAGTAATACTTTTTTAGTTAAATAAACTTTTAGTAGAATTTTTATGATTTTTCTTTACTAATTTCAGTCAACGAAGTCTTTTTACACACCTCCTGGTATACACCAAAGCTTATTTGTGTGACAGGTGGTGAGCCTAACGCCAGCTAAGCGTCTAAGTAAAATAAACTTACACATGTAAAAAAAAGGGTTGCCAATTAGGCTATGGGGCCGAAGAGTTTGAGTATATAAATAAATGGCATAAGATGAAAAGTAAAAAATAGGAACCAATATTTAAACTCTATCCTGGCTATATTTTCACATGGTAACACTGTTAACCTTATAAAGATTAATACACAGTGAAGGCATATTCCTGAAAATAAAGGAAAGAACAAAATAAATAAATGCAGAAAAATTTTGTTACACTTTTTAACTCATTGCTTGGAAAAATATAAGGTTGGTACTTTTAAAATTTATATTGAGTAGAAGTACGCAAACCTAAAATTAACATTTAATATCTATTTCTCTTTTTACCTAGACAATTTTTCCACGGGAAGAGGGTATAATATTACCTAACAAATATATAATATTTAGTAAATATACTAACCACGGTACAAGTACATCTGATCCGATAGCTTTGCAGAAGACGGAACATAGACGGAAGATATTTCTTGTGCGTAGATATTGCAATCTAAATAATATTAACGATCCGCGTCATTCTAACGAGATTATGAGATGATTTATTATGAAATTAAGCCGCTCAAAGCATACATCTTCTACTGGAGTTGTACTATACAGTATTGCTTTCATTATTACGTTCGTAAGAAATTAATATTGAATTTGTACAAATACGGAACACAAACTTACGTCCCACGTCAAGCATCGCCGTTATGGGTGTCAAAGCTAAGCCTAACAGATGAGCTAAAAATATTAGACATTTGGTTTTAGAACGTGGACAACGTCACTGATGAAGGCTGAAGAAACGCTGGAGTGTTTAGTTAGACACATTTTATCACTCATAAAGACTAGTTAGGAACTGGTGAAACATGGATTCGGAATACCTTTGCCCAGGGAGTGAGTCAAAAAAGGGTCAATTAAAAAAGTTATCATAATAAGTACCTGGGTGACCATGCTTCGAATGGCGTCAAGAGATAGCTTTATTTTTTTTAAATTAAGATATATTTTTTTAAAGGCATAAAAGTAAAAATTCTCCGAGGTAATTTTTAAATGCCAACATTATCAAAACACAAAAAAATAAAATTCATTATTAATTTTTTACATTTCTAAGCAATTTTATAATGAAGTCTTTTAAAACCGTCTTTTTGTTGAGACGGTCACCGTCTTAATATCTGTGCTATCGTTACATATTTACATGTATATATATTCATATATACACATCACCACTTTTCATATTCATTATACAAATGTTCGACGCTGGGGAATTCGAACCCGCATTACTTGATTTCGAAGGCAGGGTCACTATTTACTCGGCTATCAGGTCGTTCTTGGTATAAACAAAAATATAATAATAAGAAAGATTCCACCACGCGTATAACACGCATGAAAATTGTATGTTGTTCTGCAAATAAAAAGGTAATAATAGAACAAAAACTTATTGACTGGCTATAAAAAGTCAAGAACATAATACGTTTCTGTTGATATAATAAATCTTATGTAGAATACAGTTAACCGATAAGAATGCGAGGCACATTAGAAAATAAGTTATTGCAGCAATTAAGGTAACATACTCGTTCACAATTCACATAGAGACATTTATTCCATGTGAAAAGCAAAAAGAATATATGAATATAACCACTACGTTACGAAAATATGTTTCTGCGTGTGTTACAGTGACACGCATAGAAGCATCTATGTTCGAAAAATAAATCCTATAAGCTTATATTAAACTAGTTCATAGTTTCCACTTTTGGCTTCGCGTAAAAGATAAAAAAAAATATTTTGCAAACGGTTTGCGTAAAATCCATTCTTAGTGGGCGTCTAGATTGTACAATGAGTAACAAAGCTAAATCTTAAGATTATATACAATCTTATGGTCAAAATAATGAAATGGAATTAATCATTTATATTGCCATCTTTACAATATTACAGTGTAACATATACAAGTGTAAACATAGTTCAAGTTTGAACGCTAATCGTGACCTGTAAACTAGGTAAAGTCTGTCAAGTTTTTCGTTTATTTAATCACCTTTTATATAATAATATTTGTATACATAATAATTGTAATTCAACTTATTTCTGAGGATACTCATACTTTACTATTAACTCGTGCTATAAAGGAAATGGTTTAAAGAAACACTTTGTCCTCAGCGATCGGCATTTCACTTTCTTAATATAGTTGCCCCGCCTCTGCTAGTTTCTTTTTTAAACGCGAAACTTTTGGTTGCATTTACATTTTTGAAAAAAGCTTCCGATATTACGATTCGATTACGATCACGATGGTCAGGTTGAAAATCGTAGAACCATACAGTTAGAATATTTATTAATATTATGTATTTCTAGTTAGCATTTATTTATGAAGCTTAAAATCAGTAGTTCGTAATGTATGAAATGCGCAAAGCAAGTTTTAGCATTACAAAAAAACAAAGGGCTGCATATAATACTGATGTCGTTTCTAATTTTAAAAATAACTTATTTCTTTTAAAGGAAATGAAATAAAATGCTTATTGTCCAAACAGTATACACATACGCTATATACATTGTTATCTGGAAAACAACTCGAATTGGTGTTATTATAATTTTTGTTACGAAATACAATTCCTGCATTGATCTCGCTATTTACTTAAATAATAAGATTTTACTCTACTGTTTGTATTTTTAAAATTAGCAATATTATATGCATTATATGGTTATTCATTTATTAGCCAAGGAACTAGGTAGGTGGCTGTTCACTCGCCATATCTATTGTCTGACAAATGTAGTTTATGCTAAAATAATATAGTCAAAAATCGTTAATTTAAACTTTCGTGAAATTTAAATAATGTAAGAGAAAGCTATGAAATATTTGATAGATCCATAAAGCGCTGGCTTTGAATGCAATCTGCGTAATGGGCGTTTTATACGTGCAGTGGCAAAACAATCGAAAGCCGCTTAAAACCCGCCAGGATATATAGTGTTCTGTACTTAAAACCTTCATTTTTCCTTTTCATTTCAAAATGTGTGCTTATGTATATAGATTAAATAATCAATTTGCAATATTAATTGCAAATTGATTATTTAATCTATACGTATAAATAATATTATAAAATATGTTGTTACTAAGCTCAAAACTCGACAACAACTGCAACAATTCCGCTATTCCTTTGGAGTTTAGGAAAGAGTTTTGGAAGGAGAATCGGAAAATTGCTCGGATAAATGTAAAATGCAAATTCATCTTTTTTCATATTGTCAATATAAATATTTTTGTCAAAAGCAAAGCCTGAAAATAAAACCCATTCTCCATATATCAATTAATATCCGGTAACTATAAATAAAATGTGTGTAAGATCAGTTTCATATCACAGATAAAGACAAAAGTAAAAACAAAGCTGCGGGTCAATTCGCTGAAAGTCTTTTTTTAAGAACTTAACTCTTCATTAAGTGGGCTCTTGCCACAGCTGAACACAGGCCTCTCCAAATTTTGCGACAGAGAACGGTCGTGGTGGCACATACTACAATTACTTTAAATCAAATTTAATGCCTTTACGTACACTATGTTTGTCTAAATTAGGTTGCCATTTTTGATTGCCAAGGCTGTTCTACGACCTGTGTTGCTGGCCCATTGCTACCTCAGCGCGCTAATCTTTAAGTTCCGTTACGGATGTCCTCCTTACAGATTTTATCATGCAGAAAAACTCTCGGCCTAAATTTGGGCTTCCTTGTACGTTCCGAAATATTCCGAATACGTAATACATTATGAGAATAAAGCCACAGAAAGTACCTGGTTCAAAATAAGATTTAAAAAAAACGATTAAGCGACGAACAGAGCTCATAACGATGAATAATGAGATAAAAATATAAATAAGTAAGTAAAGAGTTTAAGATGTTTAATGTAATTTGATAAGAATTTAAAACATTCATCAATAAATTGATGGAGTACATTTTAATAAAATATTAGAGACGCAAGGTTGCGACATACGCGAGAAAGTAATTTCGCCTGAACGTGTGGCCTAATTACACTCTTCAAGTCAATCTCGCATTCCAACTGAGTCAAACGTTCACTGACAACAGTCACCCGTTTAAACTATGCGATTGTTATTTACTATTATAGAAAACTGTCTGTGGTCTGCGACTTTGTCTGCGCTTTTTTTTGCATCTCACTTCATTGGTCTAACAGAGAATGGCTAAATGATTGTACGTAGATAGACAACACGTAGATAGACGTAACAGTGGTAGAGCTACGCATTAGCTTTTGTTGTTGCGTGAATGAGCCGGCTCGACCGGGGAAGTACCACGACCTCACAGAATACCGGCGTGAAGTAGAAATTTAACAAACTTCTGCGTTTCGTCTGGTGAGTGCAAGTAACCGAAGGCCCACAAACCGGAGGCCGCATCTGCTATGCCTCTGATATTGCGGATGTTCATGGGCGACGGTAATCACGTACCATCACATGAGCCACCTGCTCGTTTGCCTCCCTTTTCTATAAAAAAAACGTTCAAAAATTACTAATTTTTTGTAACTTAAAAAATTGAAAGTCTTTAAAAATTACTTTCAAGTTACCTTCATTATTAAAATTTATTCCTGAATATTTGATCAAGGTGCTTCAATGTCATACAAGATAAAAAAGATTTTTGTGAATCGTAGCGTATACCACGGGGGCAAGATAGAAACCCCATGTTGTTTGCTTTAGCCGCATTTTGACAGGGCTAAGGAAATGCTGCACACATCGGCGACCTAGGGACTGTTCTAAGGATTAATCACATACTCTCACTATCCCACCAGGGTAAATACGTCAGATCAGGCATCTACCTCCGGTGATTCATCTGGACTATGGCTCCGACACTTATTATATTTCAGGGAGACCGACGACGACGATAAAGGGCGAGTATGATCTTCGTGAAGGAGAACCAGGTCTCCAATATTTAGCTTGCCTCGGTTGAACCGCCACTTGGATCTGAATTGCACTTTACTAAGATAGTCCTTTTGCCACCTTCTCCAAAACTGTTGCTGGCTGCTCCAATCCTGCATTGCGCTGATGTTGGGGCTTCCTGACTCCTCAAGTTTGGACAACGGTAAAGAAGTTAATAGACTGCCTATAAAAAAGACCCATGAGAGAGGAAAAGGTAATCGTTAGGTCAGGAAGAAATAAGAAACAGCGGACGTCTGTGTAAGAAAAGCTTTAACACTTTTACAACACGTGCAAGTTGTTGGCCCTATTTTTGTACATATTAATTATATGGTTACTATTTAAGTATGTATTTACTATTACTCTTTTACAAATATGCATTTACTATTTAAATTTCTTCTCGCAATTTCCCATACTGAGTTAGGCAGATGTCTAGATAATGTAGACTTTTCGACCTACTTTTTACCGAAGCTTATTTGAAACAATGCGACATATGGTGAGCCTATCACCTAATGTTCTAGCTACGCAAATAACTTTCTTACATTTGAATATACATTTAAATATAAACAATGTTCTGATTTTTTAAAACAAATTGACCTTAATCTCAACAAAGCTTTGGAAAAAATTCTAAATTTATTTTTAGTCTCATCTCAAGGACTCAAGCTACTTTACCTGTTAGATTTGGAGGTATCGGTATAAGAGAGTAAAATATAAATAAATATATATATCTTCACGCAATTCCCAATACAGGGGTAGACACTGGACAAGTCTAGACACTTATGTCCCTTTGACCCACCTTCCACCGAAGATATTTTCGGGACAACGTGACAGGTGGTGAGCACGTCGCCGCCTTTATGTCCAAGCCAACGGTGAAATTCGTACATAAGTTTTTGCAAAACTCATTGGTACTGCCACCTGGGGATCGAACTCGGGTCTCTCGACTCGAAATTCCGACCACCCAACAACTCGGCTATCGTGACTTAAAGATAACTCGCATTTTTCCAGAACTGCCGTAGATAGATATATAGACTATAAAACCCTTTTGACACACCCCTAATGCTTATTTGACAACGCGATAGGTGGAGAGCCCATCGCAATCCATTAGTAGTAGTACAGTATACTTTTTCACGTAAAATTCTGAAGAATTATTTGGACTTGACCTTTACTACCGAGGCAAGAGAAGCATGGTTACGTCTCTGTCCCGGCGAGGATATTCCACTGGAACCTAACTCACAAAAACAGTGGGATATCCCGTTGGTTCAGAATGTGCAGAAATGCTTACTGAACAATTTTCACTGTAACAGAGACCTCGCCCGCTTTCTAGGTGTTTCGACAAAGGAATCCAGTTACTGGCTATATGCTTTACTATCAAGTAACCTTGGTATATTACTGGATAACGAAAGTTTACGAATAGCTGTAGGAATACGATTGGGAGCATCGATTTGTCACCCGTCGACAAGTTAGGCCTCCACAGACTTTCATGCCAAAAAGTGCCGGAGACTATCTCGTCACGATTCCTTGAATGAAATCATCCGAAGGGCTCTTGTTTCCATAAATATTCCCTCGGTTTTAGAGCCTTGTGGAATATTTAGGGAGGATGGTAAGAGACCCGACGGCTTGACTTTAGTCCCTTAGGAGAGAGGCAAAGCTCTTTTGTGGGACGCAACTTGAGTCGATACATTAGCGGCCTGTCATATCAAGGGTACTTCGATAAGGGCCGGGGCGGCATCAGAGGCAGCTGAATCGGGTAAATGGCGGAAATATGAGTCTTTGAAAGGAGACTATATATTTGTTCCATTTGCCGTAAAGACAATCGGACCGTGGGGTCCCCGCGCGATGCAGTTTCTAAAAGAATGTTATTCGCGACTTATCGTTGCCGCTGGTGACAAAAGGGCTGATTATTTTCCTCGCCCAACGGTTAAGTCTAGCCATTCAACGTGGAAATACATCCAGCGTTCTTGGTACCATGCCACGAGGAGTAGGGCTTTACAATTATAATAGTTTTTAGTTAATAAGAATTGTAAATATTAACATAATTTTTTCTGTAAAATATAAACTATCAAAGTCACGATAGCCGAGTGGTTGAGTGGTCGGTATTTTCGAAGTCAAGAGACTCGAGTTCGATCCCTAGGTGGCAGGCTCGTACCAATGGGTTTTTCAAAAGTTATATACGAATTATATTGTTGGCTTGGACATAAAGACGGCGAGGGGCTTACCACCTACCACGTAGTCCCGAAAAAAATATTTTCGGAGGAAGGTAGGTCGTAGTGACTTAATTGTCTAGATTAGACCTCTGTCTATCCCTGTATTGGAAATTGCGTGAAGATATTTATTTATTTTTATTTTATAGAAAAATTGTATCAAAATCTGTACACTATTAAAAATCTTAATGCGATATACTTAAAAAGCTTAGCGTGGGGTTTCGCAATACCCACGGGATGGAAGAGAGAAGGGAGAAAGGGGAGTATATTCTTACGTTGATACTACGGCAAGACAAACATAAACATCCATCCAGTACTAAATAAAAACTAAATTTAAAAATATTCATCACACACATGTTTGCCCTATCGGCAACCTAACTGCATCTATTAGTCGATATTACGATCGTCTTAAAATCTTTGGTATCACATAAAGCGTGGAGTGATTGAGACTTCATAAATAATTCATGTGGTATCGATTTACATCACGTAACACATATCTTCCGTGGGGGTCGATTAATACGTGACCAAAATTCAGCAAATCGCTGATGGGCAGCAGCGACTAAGATGTCTGGTACTGTGATCGCCAACTCGCTTGCCAAGTGTGGCGATTATGGTTAACCCTCCCGTACGAGCGAAGCCTATGTTCTGCAGTCGACTCTTAAAATCTGCTATGATGATAAAGATGACTATGATAAATAATCTTGACTCGAGTTAATAAAGTGATATGGAACCAGAAACCTTCAGTATAATACATATGTTTTATTCCACGAGACGGTTTAAACAATCACGCAAAGTTTTGTATTTTAAAATTTTGTATTTTTACATTTCGAGGACATCTTTTATTACCTTTCTTATCTATTGAGGTGAAAAGTTAAATGTATCGTTTTAATGGCATACATGTTTTTTTTATAGTCAATGTTAACTAAACATAAAAAAACAAGGGCAGCAAGATTAATTTTATTGTATAACTTCTTGAACAAGGCGTTATAACCAGAGGTTTTCTCGCGCAGACCCTTGAAATGGCTTCTTTAAATATATATAGCGGCTCGCTAGCAAACTCTGAACAAATTGGTCCGAGATCGCTTGCAAACTTACATTCGTCCATAGTATTTTGTATTGACCGAACATAACAAGTCATTTTCGACAAATCTTTAATAGAAAAAGCCTAATTTATATATAAACGTAAGTGTTTACGAAAAGACGAAAAATCACGATAGCCGAGTGGTTGCGTGGTCGGAATTTCGAGTCAAGGGACCCGGGTTCGATCCCCATATGGCACGCTCGTACCAATGGGTTTTTCAAAAACTTATGTAAGAATTATATCGTTGGCTTGGACATAAAGCCAGCGACGGGCTCACCACCTGCCACGTTGTCCCGAAAACATAATATCTTTGGTGGAAGGTGGGTCGAAAGGACTTAATTGTCTAGACAAGACCTCTGTCTACCCCTGCATTGGGAACTGCGTAAAGATACTTTTTTTAATTTAACTATACGCGACGCAATATCATTTATCGTATAACATATAGTGGCAACGAGTATTCTAAATATTACAAATATATATAACAAGCTTTAACAATATAATTTATCGGACGTGCAAAACGATTTGAAAACTGGATTTTCTAAATCGGCTATGAATCTTGACCATACGCGTCATCGCAATGATTATTTACGTTTTCTGCTTGTGCTAACTGCATTTAACTGTACCTTACATGTGATTCTAAATCTATGCAATAAATATCAAAATACGTAAACTTTTTGTTCAAACCTAAAACTTCCTTTGAAATTTAATGATGTAAACCAAAAAATTTATAGAAATGTACTATTTTCCTCTGTGGCCTCAAGTTACGAGTGGTGGAAAGGAGCTTTACTTAGACCAATCCAATAATTTTTATAAAAAATGTTGATTTATTCGCCTAGGGTCTCGTCTGGGTCTAGGCTACCCTCTTACTTCTATTTCTGCTACTTATTTAAGCCGCAGTGGTTTCACTGTGTTCAGGTCTGAATGGCAATGAGATGAGAGCCACTGTAATCACAGACAAGGAGATATTTCATCTTAGTCTTCGACGGTGACCATGTAATTGTAACCATTTGACATTTTTTGCAGATGTTATGTGCTGCAGTACCCACTAACCATCATAGTCTACATGATAGCTAATTTTCACCCGACTCCCATAAAAAATTATATTTTAGCCCGAACTGGTTTACTTATTGTCACGTTGTGACAATAAGTAAACCAGTTCGGGCTAATTATTCAAATCGTATGTACATACATATATAGCGGCCAGTAATAGACCACTGCTGGACATAGACCTCTCCCGTGGGAGGGCTAGCCATAATCACCACGCTCAGCAAGCGGATTGGCGATTGAAGTAACAGAGACCTATCACCTTAGACGCTGCTGCCGGTCATCGATTTACTAATTTTTAAATAATATAAATAAATATCTTCACGTCATACTCAATACAGGGCTAGACAGAGGTTTAGACAATGAAAACTTTCGACCCACCTTCCTACGAAGACATATATTGGGACAAAGTGACAAGAAGTGAGCCCGACGCCGTCCTTATGTCCAAGTCAACGATCGTACATAATCATTATGTCCAAGTCAACAATCGTAATCGTACTTTTAGTTCACTATAGCAACACCTACTAGAAGAAAGGGCATTGCATACTTTTAAGCCGATACCACCACGGCCTAATCGTATAAAATTTTACTAAAATTCATCGGGTTTCACTTTCCTCATGATCGAATTCAGATCATCCAACCACACATCTATCGTAACCTCAATATAACGACATCAATAAATAACATATGTTAATACCTCAGTGACCCGAAAGCGTCGCTCACCTGTCAGTGTGTAAGGTATTTACGAATTTTCGTAGTCAGAAGCGGTGTATGACACCAGTGTGACATGTATCTGACATTGTACGATCCCAAATTTAATATGAAATAAGTTATGTATAATACATATTGAATAAATAAAACATTAAATGAGGTCTATAAGCTGCTACAAGCTATCGAATTAACCAACACTTTGTCAAATTCAAAACCCTATAGTAGATTAAATTTATATAATTCTCGTGACACGTTGTTACTTACGACGGACTCCGAATCTATGCAACTGATTTTCACTTTTTTTATTGAATGTGTTTTGCAGACGTACGAAGATAGGATAATATTAATAGGTGTTTTAATTAATTTCAAGGCAGGACTACGTTCGCCGAGCCCGCTATTAAATTTATAAAAAATATTTCTGATTTTCTTATATTTTAAACAACATGATCATTGCAGGCTTACGACCCGATAGCCGAGTTGATAGTGACTATGCCTTTGAAGCTAAGGTTTACGTGTTCGAATCCCGCTAGAGGCAATCATTTGTGTTTTGTATGTTTGTCTATGAAAATATTTATGTAATACTATTGTATCGTTAGCTTGGACACTAAGTCGGCGATAAGCTCGCCACCTGTAACGTTGTCCCAAATAAGCATCAGCAAAAAGTGGGTTAAAAGGATCTATGTCTAGATGATGTCTGGATGTCTAGATTGTATATAGGTGTGTAAAATAAATAGAGTTAGCCTTTAAAAATTTGCTTCTATTACAGTACATGTTAAAAAAATACTTTCACACCATTCCCAATACAGGGTAAACAGAGGTCTAGTCTAGACAATTAAGTCACTTCGACCCACTTTCCACCGAAGATATTTTCGGGACAACGTGATAGGTGGTGAGCCCGTCGCCGTCTTCATGTCCAAGCCAACGATTTAATTCGCACATAAGTTTTTGAAAAACCCATTGGTACGAGCCTGCCACCAGGGGATCGAACTCGGGTCTCTCGACTCGAAATTCCGATCACCCAACCACTCGACTATCGTGACTTATACATGACTTACAGTACATGTTGTAGTCGATAATAAACATTTATTATCAAATAGAAGGAGGAAAATATTTACTTCATTATATATTATTTTTATTTGTACGTGAATAATATTTTTTCCCACCAACATACAAATTTCGTAGACTTAAAAACTACTTTCGACAATTTCTGACATGACGGTACCTGACATCGTACATTAATTATGTAATTATGGCATTAATTAAGTAATCGTGTAAAATTAGTATGACAGCCTTCAAAAAATTAGTATGACAGCCTTCAAGAAAAAGGACATAAAGACGGCGACGGGCTCACAACCTGTCACGTTGTCCCGAAAATATCTTCGGTGGAAGGTGGGTCAAAGGGAATTAATTGTCTAGATTTGACCTCTGGCTACCCCTGTATTGGGAATTGCGTAAAGATCTGTTTTTTGTTATGTCATTTTCTAAATTGCTCACGAGAAATCTAGTCTATTGAATAATAAATTCATTACAGTACAGTGAAATGTATTTTGACTTATACTTGACATTTTAAGCTATATTTTAAGAAGTACACTAGTTTTAAAAATTAAATAAAAACACTTCTTAGTATATTTTCTTTTTCCTAACATCTCAGAATTAAAATTATTAACGTGTTGTTCTGTCCCTGGTATACTGAAAATAAGCAAGATTCAGTACACACATTGCATTCATGTGCGAATACAACACGTGCAAAAAAAGGTAAGGTTTATGTCAAGGGCACAAATCTCATCACGCCCGCTCCGCGTATCATTTATATGTATTCAAGCAAAAAGTGCGTCCTTAGAATGATAAATGAGAAATCTGTTTAAAATATACGTATACCAATATCATATTGAATTAAATTTGTTCTCTTTATACACTCGCGTTGGTGTAGATGAGTATTTTGGGTTTCCCACCTTTGAGTAATTTACTCTCTTGGAATGCTTATCTAGGTCTATCTCAACCCTTTTATTATTCACTTGTACAGTGACTATTTTCCTTTCTATTAATACTTCACTTATGATTTCTAAGTACCCAAACCATGCAAGTAAACGTTTTTAATTTTAGTTTTTTAAAAAAATATAGTTAAAAAGATACGTTAAAACCAAAAACTCGTTGTAAATTGTTCCAAGCGACGATGCGACTAGCTAATCCCAATCGCGACTTGTAGCCGCTGGTGATAAGAGAGCCGGTTCTTTTCCCGCCATACGGTTAAATCTAGCCATTCAACGTGAAAATGCAGTCAGAGTTCTTGATACCATGTCACGAGATGTGAGAGCTCTACGATTACTGTAGTTTTTTAGTTGACAAGTATAGTAAATACAAACATAATTTTGTTCCTTTATTTCCAAAATAACTAAATTTTTTGTAGTTTATTAGTATCCTAGCTTATAATAAAAATACGTTATAACGCCGAAACCCCTAAACTGATTTCAAAAATTCTTTCATCTATGTAGTTACAAATCTACATTATAAGCGAATAACATAGGTTAGTTAGCTTTTTATAAGAAATCTCTAAAAAATTACAATAACGTAACTAAAGGTATCAGAAATTTGTCTATTAAAGTCATTATTTAAAGTGAGCTGGCTTTTTGTCACTTGTTGGAAAACACAATTAATGCATTAAAATACCTGAAACTCAATTACGTATAAGTATAAAAAATTTTTTTTTATAAATTTTGGCCAGCTTATTCATTATTCATTTGAATATATAACATCTACTGTTTCTATTTCTACAAATAATTTACAATACTAATTAACCACATACAAATTATGATATATGCCATATAAGAATATGCCATTATGATGACTTAAATTACGCTGATTAGGTGATAAATTGTTTTTACTACATCGCCCTTTATGTTTATACTTGGTAACTCTGGATGAACTTGAGAAACGTGCATGATAAAAGTCACGCTTTGAAAGCTATTGTTATTTAAAGGTTCCTATTACGTTTTATTTATATTTATAATAACGATATTATAAAACTGTTAAAATATATCAACGAAATCATAAAAATTATACAAATAGATAGAACAGAACAGAAGTACTGGAGAAAAATTTTTTCTTAGTAAAAGTTTCTGTGATTTTTTGTTGAAAGACATAGGTGTGGCTCTAACAGTGATTAATGTTCGCGTTCATCAGCAGTCTTAATATCCTAAGGGAGCTAATCCAATTAACAAACTTGTGCCTTTTTTTTATCTAGGAGCCTTTCGGAATGTAACTAAGAATGATCCTTGTTACAAAAATGGTGGAACTTCATAGAAAATGAGTAGTATTAGCTTAGCCTTGTGTAGAAATGTCTGTAGTATGAAAATTAAACTATCTATTATGTTTATTTGATAGAGATCTTAAAATATTGTCTGTGCGACAAACTATTTCGATAACAGACTAGACTAGCCATACTTTTATTCTTTTTATCGTACATAAGCGTAAGTATTGTTTTAGTCTATATAGAGAGAATTATTATTGAGTAGAGTGGTAGTACGGAGAATAAACGCATTCTCTTTGTATCTCGTATGGGTTAACGGAACTGCTAAGAGTGTCTAATGGCGAGGATATCTTTTGGGGTAATTTTAAAAATAAGCTTAGAAAGTATCTTAGGGCCGTCAATAGTACCTTGTGCTAATTTTGAGATGAAGATCGCATCGAATATATCTCTTCGCAGATGAAGTGGCAGAATATGAAGATGAGAACGTAAATGATTGTAGTTTACGCTAAATAATTTGAATTTATATTTCAAAAAACCTATATTTTTTTTGATCCTCTCTAACCTAATTAATACTTAGAGTATAGATAATATATAATACTTAGAGTACTGGGGATTCCATACTTGTGACGCGTATTCAAGATGACTACGTACAAATGAGCAACGTAGAATTTAGTGTCTTTATATCATTAAAAGATGCCGTAGATAGCAAAATACAAACCCAATGATTTATAGGGATTTATACACGTGCTATCAATATGTGTCATGTACGACACCCAAATCTTTCGTTACATGATTTCTTAACAACACCTCATACCTCAAAGAATAGTTAAACTGGAAGGTAGAAACTTTACGCGATTAAGACATAACAAAACATTTGGCGCCATTTAGATCAAGTCTATTTTTCTGTCTTTAACATTTATTTAGAGCCACGCATCAGCTATGGTTGTTGCATGAATGGGCCGGCTCGACCGGGGAAGTACCACGACCTCACAGAATACCGGCGTTAAGTAGAAGACTAACAAATTTCTGCGTTTCGTCTGGTGAGTGCAGGTAATCGGAGGCCCACACACCTCCCTCCCCCAATTCTGAGGGGGGGGGGGCACTCTAAGGGAGGCAATGCATCTGCTTTGCCTCTGGTATTGCGGGTGTTCATGGGCGGCGGTAATCACTTACCATCACGTGAGCCGCCTGCTCGTTTGCCTCCCTTTTTCATAAAAAAAATTCTCGTTACAGTAATCTGAAAATTTGAGCAGATCCTCTTGAAGAAGCAGTGCAGCTGTGTAATTGTTAACAACTTTAAAAAAATTTATGTGCATTAAGAAATCCGTTTTGGATGTCATTTATGTTCAAAAAAAACAGTATTATTTATTGTTAAAATAGTATTTTAAAGAAAATAGTACAAAGAAATGTTAAAGTAACATAAATAAAGCAATAAAATACGAAAAGCGCTTAGTATCTTATCGTAGTCTTGATGGTTTAGAAACTTGGACCTTAATAAACAGCGTAAATAAGACCTTAATTACTAAACATAAAAAAATAATCAAAATTAATTAGTTAACGTAGCATTCATTGCAAAGAGCGCGTGTTTAAGGAGGCTTTGACCGCGCGATAATTCATATGCCTAGACATTTTTTCCTGTTTCTAGCAGAAAAGGACTTTTCAATCAACCTACAGAGATAGAACACGGTGCACTTGACCCGGAGTATATGAAGAGTAGACTTCGTTTACACTGTTTTTAATTTTATTACGGAAAAGTATGTTATCGGATGGTTGAAATATTTAGTAATGTGTCAAGATAAATAAATAAATATGAATAAGTATACACTTATGTAGAACAAATACGTAAGACATCGTAAGTTAGGTTATCACCCTAAAGTATTATTTTAATACTAACACGAATGTTAGAACTTTGGATCAATGTCAAAATATAATTTTTATGTCTTCAAATTTCCTGTCAAAGTTAACGGAACAAAATAATTGAATACATATAAATAAATAAAACAAATAAATAAATATCTTCACGCCATTCCCCATACTGGGGTAGACAGAGGTCTAGACAATTAAGTCCTTTCGACTCACCTTCCTCCGATTATATCGCTATTACGTCGACAATAACGTGAACAATATCTTTAAAT
Source organism: Sericinus montela (assembly GCA_029286605.1). Classification (NCBI taxonomy): domain Eukaryota; kingdom Metazoa; phylum Arthropoda; class Insecta; order Lepidoptera; family Papilionidae; genus Sericinus; species Sericinus montela. Next base: position 9,797,860 of record JAGSMR010000004.1, read on the forward strand.
TGAATACGATATCACAAATTGTAAATTCACTAAACAGACAATCCTTTAAGTAATGCTCTAGAAATTTTTACAGGGTAAAATAAATATTTACGAGTATATATGTGCAATATAAGTATTCGTTTATCTCAATTTATATAAATATACATATATAATGTTATCGTATTTTTTCTCATGAAGATGCAAGTGGGATCCCTTTGAATGTTAGTATTCAAAGGGATCACTTTTATACTGGTCACGGAGGGATCACTTTTATACGGAGGGTCAAGAGTATTCGGATAGCTAGACGTGCATGTATGAAGAAAATCATGAATCTGAAAGAAGTAAAACAGGTGTGTAAGGATCGTGGTACTTAGCGATCTGTTCTCTCTGGCTACCCCGTCAGGGACTGTGCGTAAAGATAAAATAAAATTAAAAAAGATATGGTGTTATACTAAAATAGTTTTTAAATTTAGGGTGTGATACTGAGCACATATCCATAACAAATAAATATGTAGATTATTTCGAATATTGCTGGTAAATTCATACGTCTCAGTGGAAGCGGCACATTGTCGTGGGGATCGTAATGAGCCAACTCAATGCATCGAAATCGCTCTCGTACAGAATATGTACCTAATTGTATCTGTAACGGGTACATTCCGTATAATCAATGCCTATAGTATTGGTATTTCCTGAATACAAACTATTATTGTAGGTAAAATAAACAAAATAAATGTCTTCACGCAATTCCCAATACAGGGGTAGACAGAGGACTAGTCTAGACAATTAAGTCCCTTCGACCCACCTTCCACCGAAGACATTTTCGGGACAACGTGACAGGTGGTCAACGATATAATTCGTACATAAATTTTTGAAAAAACCACTGGTTCGAGCCTGCCACCTGGAGATCGAACTCGGGTCTCGTGACTCGAAATTCCGATCACCCAACCACTCGGCTATCGTGACTTTTTTTATTTATATGTTATTATAGGTATTTAAATATGTATCATATAGGTATTTAAATTATATTAATAAGTATAGGTGGATGAGGCAAGTAGTAGCTTATGCTGCAACTCATATCTGGCCATGTTGGCTCGATCAGACCAGAACCACGCATTCGCAGATTACCAAAATAAAGTAGAGGAATATGCGCTCCTGCGCTTTGCGCGATAAGTGAAATAATCGGAGGCTCACACCCGTTTCCCCCGACCTTCCCTAAGTATGCAAGACACTTGCAGCCGCTCTAATGCTTCTTGAGTTCATATGAATGCTTCACCCATAAAAAATTATAAAAAAAGATTACTTTTTTTGCGAATTAGTTTATTTTAATAAATTTTAAGTTTATCTTGAAAAAAGGGAAAATTCATACAAATCGGTTATTCGGTTAAAACATAAAAACGTGAAAGCGTGTGTTATTAGTCTCTGTGTGTGGTTTTTACCTTTTGTTAAATTAGAACTTTGTATTTAAATTCTATAGTGTTTATTTATTTTATTATGTATACAAATCGGTTATACGGTTAAAACGTTAAAGCGTGAAAGCGTGTGTTATTAGCCTATGTGTGGTGTGTACCTTTTGTTTTATTAGAAATTTATATTAAAATTCAATATATTTTTTTATTTTATTACGTAATTAATTATATGAAATTTGGTATGGACATGGATTATGAGAAGGAGATGTCAGCTAAAAAATAAGTTTTGGAAACTACCCACTTAAAGAAGAAGAATCGGAACGGAAAGTTTATGTGAAACTATGTCATTTCTGGGATCCAGAATTCAAAAATTGTACGATCAGAACGTTGTTGAAACTAAATCACGGTGGAGTTAAAATGATACTAACAATATATTATTTACAAAATAGCTTTTTAATTTGCCAGGAGGTTTTTAAATAAAATTAAATCTTGGATTTTGGTATCTTTAATGATATTGAATACTTTTTATTCTTGAAAAATATATGTTTCGCGATAAAATGTTTCCAGAGTTTCCACGAGGCTGCATATAAACCAATAAAACTGCGTAAAACATATATACAGCTTCACATAGCAAGCACATGCCAGTACGTTGTACGTACAGTTGACGTAATTGTAAGTAATTTTCGACGCCCGGAGGGAATGTAGGCACATTGCATTACTTTAAAAAAAGGAATTAGGAAATTGGGTGACATGAAAGTAAATTGTATGGTCTCCGTTTGAATGCCAATAAAACTAAGGTTCTGATTTTTAAAAGGGACGGAGAGAGAACGTAGCGTGAAATATCATACCCTGTCACCCGTCTGCTACCCCGTCAGGGATTGTGCGTGAAGATAAGTAAGAAAGGAAAGTGGAAGGGAAAAGAAAAAGGAAATTTAAGAGGAGGACAACGAATTTGACTTCTGGATACAGCTAAATCTATAAAATAAATAAATAAATATCTTCACGCAATTCCCAATACGGGGGTAGACAGAGGTCTAGTCTAGACAATTAAGTCCCTTCGACTCACCTTCCACCAAAGATATTTTTGGGACAACGTTGCAGATGGTGAGCCCATCGCCGTCTTTGTCCAATCAGGCGATATAATTCGCGGGAAGTACCAGTACAATGAATCTGCTGACTAAAGTAGCTTCAGGCTCTACTATTGTAAAAAAAGAGAGTTTTATTCAAAGCTCATTGTATGAACTTTTATAAGATAAACACGCTCTTTTCACATTTCATTCTATCTACAATTTCGAAATAAGTTAATGTACTCTTTTTGGATCAAACTTTGTTTCGCCTTTTATGCAGTTTCTTGTGGAATATCAAGATTTTAAACTTATGAATTCTTTTTTAAACGTGGTTGACTCCTCTTAAAAAAAAGTAATGTTTGTGCAAACCTATGTCTTGTACATGTATTTAATGTACTTTTGATACTGTAATAGTGTGTTAAGCTGTTGGTTTGCCAATTAATAAATAACTTCTCTTAACTCATAACAGAGTCAGAACTGTAAGTAGTCCGTGGCAGTGACTATGCATTTGTAACTTTTATTATTGATTAGGCTGTAGTATCTGTTTAGTATAGTAGTAGTACCATCTGCTGAGGAGTTCCTAAATAAACTTGAGCGTCTGCTAAATTTATACATTCAATTTATCTTCGGAATTCGCAAGTACGATAATGTTTCAAATCCCAGTTCGCCTTCGTAAAAACACTAGGATCTTATGTTTGTTTTTATATGTCTTGCTTCTAGCAACATGTCCGTCTGACCTCGCAAACGTGCCGGGCGTCGTCCAACTCTTACTCCTAGTAGAACCCATATCATATCTCATTTAAATTTCCAGCTCATAAAAGCCCGCCAAGTTATTCCCACTCATTATACGTTCGTACAGTCTCATATCTCCAAATAAACATCCGTGAATGCAAGACCATTTCATAATTTAAGAAAAAATTATTTGAGACTTTTTTTTAAACAATGTAATTTTTATGTCATGTATGTTTGTATATAGGTAGATGAAGTCACGATAGCCGAGTGGTAGTTGTTCGGAATTTCGACTCAATTGTCTGGACTAGACCACTGTCTACCCCTGCATTGGGAATTGCGTGAAGATATTTATGTATTTATTTAAGATATTTTATATATAATGATTTCTTGTATTTACGCGAATACTACACATTTAAAGGATTTTCGAATTTTATCGCGTTTTTTAATTAGTTTTTACAAACTATTTTTATTTCCCGAAGTTTCGGATGCTGTAAAACGCGATAAAATCCGAAAATCGTTTTATTTTAAATATTTTATATAGGTAGATTTAGACTTAGGTAATTATGTATGCATGTGTATTTTTAATGTAGATATATATACACAGTCAGGTCATAAGTATTGTAACACAGTAAAAACTTTTCTTTTAGAATGCTGGCCACAAAAAAGTGTATTGAATTCGAATTTCGAATTGTTCATGAAAATAAAACTACATACTTTTTAGAATTTTACTCATTTTTAAATATGGAGTGGACGGTTAAAGAAGACCGTGTTGCAGTTATTGCGTTGCATCGTTGCGGTTACGCGCCAATTCAAGTTTTTGACATACTGAAAAATTAGAATATAACCGAAAGATTCCTTTATCGTACCATCAAACGATACAATGAAGACTCTAGTGTAGATGACAGGTCAAGAAGTGGTCGTCCTCGGTCTGTTAGGACTCCAGCAGTGATAAAAGCTGTGAAGGCTCCAGTTCAAAGAAATCCCAAACGTAAGCAGAAACTGTTGGCCCTTCAGATGGGGTTAAGCAGAACCACGGTGAAAAGGCTGTTAAATGAAGACTTAGGGCTTCGGGCATGTCGAAGAAATACAGGACATTGTTTGAATGCTCGTCTAATGGACCTGAGACTGAAGAGATGCCGCGCTTTGTTTAAGCGGTACGCGGGAAAAAAATATCGGGAAATTCTTTTTTCGGATGAAAAATTTTTTACCGTAGAAGAGAGCTACAACAAACAAAATGGTAAGGTGTACGCACACAGTAGTAAAGAAGCGAGCAATCGTATTCCGCGTGTTCAAGGAGGTCATTTTCCATCCTCGCTCATGTTATGGTTGGGAGTTTCTTATTGGGCTTAACAGAGGTACATTTTTGCGAGAAAGGTGTAAAAACAAATGCAGTTGTGTCAAAATACAGTCCTGACGAACCTTGTGGAACCTGTTTCTCATACCATGTTCAATAACAGGCACTGGGTATTCCAACAAGATTCGGCGCCAGCTCATAGAGCGAAGAGCACACAAGACTGGCTGGCGGCGCGTGAAATCGACTTCATCGGGCACGAAGACTGGCCCTCCTTCAGTCCAGATTTGAAGCCGTCAGATTACAAGATATGGCAACACTTGGAGGAAAAGGCGTGCTCCAAGCCTCATCCCAATTTGGAGTCACTCAATACATCCTTGATTAAGGCAGCCGCCGATATTGACATGGAACTCGTTCTTGCTGCGATAGACGACTGGCCGTACAGATTGAAGGCCTGTATTCAAAATCACAGAGGTCATTTTGAATTAACTTTAGTGTCATAGGAATGTATGTTTTGTTAAGTTCATTTTGGTATATAAATTGTTACATAATGAATAAACTTGTTTTAATTATTTTAGGTTAAACATGTGACAGAATTTATGACGTGACTAGGTATATACATAACAAACTGAACAAAATGAACTTAACAAAACATAGATTCTTATGACACTAAAGTCAGTCTTGTGTACTCTTCACTCTATGAGCTGGCGCCGATCTTGTTGGAATACCCGGTGCCTGTTATTGAACATGGTATGAGAAACAGGTTCCACAAGGTTCGTCAGGACTGTATTTTGATACACAACTGCATTCGTTTTTACACCTTTCTCACAAAAATGTACCTGTGTTAAGCCCCAATAAGAAACTCACAACCATAACATGAGCGAGGATGGAAAATGACCTCTTTGGACACGCGGAATACGGTTGCTCTCTTCTTCACTTCTGTGTGCGTACACCTTATCATTTTATTTGTTGTAGCTCTCTTCTATGGTAAAAAATTTTTCATCCGAAAAAAGAATTTCCCGATATTTTTTCCCGCGTGCGGTACGCGGGAAAAAAATAAACAAAGCGCGACATCTCTTCAGTCTCAGGTGCATTAGACGAGCATTCAAACAATGTCCTGTTTTTCTTCGATATGCCCGAAGCCCTAAGTCTTCATTTAACAGCCTTTTCACCGTGGTTCTGCTTAACCCCATCTGAAGGGCCAACAGTTTCTGCTTACGTTTGGGATTTCTTTGAACTGGAGCCTTCACAGCTTTTATCACTGCTGGAGTCCTAACAGACCGAGGGCGACCACTTCTTGACCTGTCATCTACACTAGAGTCTTCATTGTATCGTTTGATGGTACGATAAAGGAATCTTTCGGTTATATTCTAATTTTTCAGTATGTCAAAAACTTGAATTGGCGCGTAACCGCAACGATGCAACGCAATAACTGCAACACGGTCTTCTTTAACCGTCCACTCCATATTTAAAAATGAGTAAAATTCTAAAAAGTATGTAGTTTTATTTTCATAAACAATTCGAAATTCGAATTCAATAAACTTTTTTGTGGAACAGAACAGATTCTTACTATATCGCCGTAAGAATAATATCATCCCCTGTCTTCTCACGTGTTTCTTAAGAGAAGAGTAAAGAAAATACCTTGGAAATACAATCGGTTACCGACAAATGGCGGGATCACCATCTCGATAAATACAAGATCAAGATTCAGTAGATCGATGAAGGGCAGGTGAGTCTAAAATGAAAGGTACATCAATCGCCAGTGCGTTTTCCAAGTGTGGCAATTATGCTAAACCCTCCCTAACGGGAGAGGCCTAGGTCTTGCAGAGAACTTTTATAGGCCGTTGCGATGATTGTTATATGATCGTCTAAGTAAAGTTAGGAAGAGGAAATGAAGCTAGAGTATTTATTATGTTTTCTATTAATAAGTATTTATAAAAAATGAAAAAGATTTAAAAAATATTACTAATTTATATATATTTATATATAAAATAGTTCATGAATGAAATCACCACTCTATAAAATGTTCACAGAATTGCCATAAAATGTATAAAAATTGCCCAACTTTTATCCTTTACAAGTAATACACAAAAACGACTTTAAACGAACATTTAACGCTGTTGCTTGAATGCTGCGGAGCTATGTAAGTTATTATAATTAATAATAAAGTTTTTTCATCTCGCAATACGCAGCTGCGCTTTCACAGCAACACGATTTTTCCTATGTAGGGTAAAAGAGGAAAATAAATGGAAAAGCTGGGAAAATAATGAACACACTATCTACTTCTATTTTTTCGAAACCCAGTCTATTATACTACGTAGCACAATCATCTTGCCCAAACCATCCCTAAAATTAGAAGCCGACAATTTTTTCTTTGCTTGCTTTAAGTATCGAAGCTACGAATACCAGGGCGAATATCTTTTACTACACCATCTAAAGGCCCACTGTCTTCATGTTGTCCTAAAACTGTCGTTGGTCCTGGACCTCGGTCTACCCCAGTAATGGGAATAGCGTGAAAATATTTTATCCTTACCTTTTATTATCACAAATGAGCACTATAGAATACTTGTTGCGAATTTCCGAAGTAATATAAATATCCAGTGTCATGTCATAATATAAACATCACCATTTCCGACTCAACCGCGCTTTGCCCGTAATTAAAGGTAAGAGTTGTTATAAAGATCCTGTTATAAAGATAAAAGAACAATAAAACCCCGAATACTATCTTCATTAGCCAAAGTAAAATATTGGAAGAGAAGTTTTTACAATCTGTGGTTACAATTCTGAACACAATACTTAATACTCAATAACTTATTGCGTTCTCATGTGTGTACACAAGGTTCTCAAAATAACATGTTAGTATCAACATTTACCCGACGAGAAGTTTCGAGGGTAGGTGCGAAACCAACAACAGCTGTTTTGGAGCTCTCGTAATTTAATTAATGTTTTTGATAAATCTTAACAGTTTTTCAAAATAATTTATTTTTGCTATAATAAGTAATAGTATCTGGATATTTTGTTATAATATCACATGTATATAAGAAAGTTATAAGCACTTACATAGTACACCCTCCCTCCATAAACTTTCATAGCACTACATTTTTGTATATAACATAAAAATGGCAAATATTTCTGATGTGGAAAATATACAGAAAGAACTGGAAGGAAGTTTATTTCTAAAAATAGCGGAATTCGAAAGACGTTTGAATGCAGCATCCACTCCACCAAACACAACACTTGTACAGTTACGTGAAGAGTTCTGCGTTTTCAAGGATCTGGTAACTTCAATGCTTAGTCTTCTACGTCAGCAAATATTAGACTGTTCGAAAAATATTGATGAGATCAACATGAGGCATCGACGGAAAGCACTCCTTTTCATGGAATCCCTGAATCTCCAGAGTTAAATACACAGAATGAGGTACTCCAACTGATTCGTGGTAAGATGGGTCTTCCACATATCGCCGACTCTTCTCTCAAACAGTGCCATAGACTTGGTGCGAGACAGAGCGATAAAGTTAGGCCTGTTCTTGCCTATTTTCATGACCATCACAATAAAGCAGAGGTTTGGAAGGCAAAATCCAAGTTGAAAGGATCCACTGTCTCAATCTGTGAATTTTTGACGAAAACACGACAAGCAGTTCACAAAAATGCCCGTAAGTATTTTGGGGTTAAAAATGTTTGGAGTCATGATGGGATTATTCATATTAAGCTTCCTGAAGGTCGAAAGAAGATCTCCTCTGAAGATGAGTTGGAAGCTCTGAAGGTCAAGTTTGCTTCTGCACCGTCGTCAAACAGGGCTGGCAATAGTCCTCGTCATGAAGACAGTGTTTCAGTGAGCAAGAAGGTCTCTCATTCGCAGCAAAGCCCATCCAATTCTACTTGTCAGCAAGAAATAGCGCGAACTAATAATCCTGCTAGAACAAATCAGAAGCAGAGTGATGACATCAAAAGAGCAAGGCGTTTCGCTTCCAAGTGATAGTCTCTTCACTCCTTTAATAATCAAGGTGAAGTAATTAGAACATAATATTGACATTCTTTGTGTTTTAACATATGCACTTTATTTTTTAATTCAGTTTTGTTGTAGACTTTCACACTTTTGAATACTTGGTCTTATAACTTTATTTATTTGTTTTAGGCCATTACTGTATTTTATTTGTAATATTTATCAAAATCTAATTATAACATTAATGTCAGTTTACTAAAGTAAATGACAGTAACAATGTCAAAATCACAATGTCAATGCCAGGTTATACGTGTATTACTCTATGGTCACAGATAATAACAGTGGCAGATTTTCTTTACTTCATTGAGACGACTATATACACTGCGTAGTACTTAACCTCGTCGTATTAAATTCGCTTTCTATTATTTTGGATATTTTTCAACAGTGTTTCGTTATTATGTTTAGTTAATTGATGCTTCCTGTATATTTTGGACATATATTTGTAGTTCTGTTTCGACATTGTTTTCGTTTTTGTTTTCTTTATTTTTATTATTTTCTACATGTTCATAATTGTGTAGTGTTTTTTTTTTTCAGTTTGGTTTATTTTAATGTAAACAGTCAACTTGAGGGTTGGTGTATTATGATTGTTTGCTATCCTTCTATATCATTTTGCATGTTTGTAGTTTACTCTTAGTTTTACATATATTCTTTTAAAGTATTTGTATTTTTATTTTACATTAATATTCATATTTTTATTTTTTATTATTATTTTTATTTATATTTTACATATAAATAAAAAATATATAAAATATCTTCACGCACTTCCCAATACAGGGGTAGACAGAGGTCGAGTCTAGACAATTAAGTCCCTTCGACCCACCTTCCACCGAAGATATTTTCGGGACAATGTGACAGGTGGTGAGCCCGTCGCCGTCTTTATGTCCAAGCCAACGATATTCGTACATAAGTTTTTGAAAAACCCATTGGTACGAGCCTACCAACTGGGGATCGAACTCGGGTCTATTGACTCGAAATTCCGACCACCCAACCACTCGGCTATCGTGACTTTTTTTTACATAATTACATTAACATTTATCTTATTCCATTATGACTGATGATGATTCCTTTTATTCCTATGACTCAGACTTGTCTTTTGTTTCTTGCGATGACCAGTTAAATGACAACGTTTCTTCTTTAAATGGTCTTTTAAATAATGTGTTCCCTTCAGCCAGTAAACTGTTGAATATTTGTCACATAAATGCACAGAGTATACCAAGTCATTATGCAGAACTCGAAACTTCATTTGCTTATACAAACTTACACGCTATTTTAATTTCTGAGAGTTGGTTGAAGCCGTGTTTACAGTCAACCATGTATCCAATACCTGGTTTCGTACTTATAAGAAATGATGGTACAAATAAAGGTGGTGATGGAGTTGCTATTTATCTTCATAGCTCTTTACCATATAAAATATTATCAACGTCTCCATCTCCATACTCTGCCTCCGATGAACACTTATTTGTGGAACTTGATGTCAAGGGCACAAGGATAGCTCTCGGAGTAGTGTATTGTCCTCCTTCTACTGATTACTTCGCCAATTTGGAAATGGCTCTCGAAAACATAGGTTCTAAGTATACACACTGCATAATCATGGGGGATTTCAACACTGATATTCTGAATAATTCTTCTCGTACACAAAAACTTCACTCGATCTTAGAGTCCGTCAATCTTGGAATTTTACCTTTAAGGGCTACCCATCATAATTTCGACACTGAAGACTCTCTTTTAGATCTCATTATTACTAGTTCTTCTGATCATGTGGTTGCACATGGTCAGCTTCCAGCCCCAGGATTCTCCCGACATGACCTAAACGTGGTACTTCATTTTTACACTTCCGTAACTTTACTAAGATAAACTTGGATAATTTGCACAGTGATGCGTCTCAAATTAATTTTGCCTCGCTGGCGGCTGCTTCCACGGTCGATGAAAAGGTACATGCCCTAAATAGCACGATAATTAGTCTGTATGATGCCCATGCCCCAGTCCATAAGGTCAGAGTTAAACGTTTGCCAGCTCTCTGGATGACTGACGATGTGCGGAGGGCAATGGACAGGCGAAACCGAACTTTCTTGCGATTCAAGAGGTCTCGTATTGAAGAAAACTGGTTGTCTTTTAAAATGGCTAGGAACAGGTGTAACCAGATGGTACGAACTGCTAAACGCCGATACTTCCTAAACAATATAACTAACTCTTCACCAGCTGATGTGTGGAAATTTCTCAATTCGATGGGTGTAGGTAAATCACCTATCATGGAGTATAGTCCTTCTCTTTCCCACGATGATTTGAATCTATACTTTACTGCTACTACTGCAATGGACCCTACCATCCGGGCACAAACCATAGCATACATTGCTTCAATGCAGTCTCCACACATCCCTGTCTTTAACTTCTCTCCCGTGAATCAGGATGAGGTACGTAAGGCAGTACTGGCAATTAAATCCAGGGCCGTGGGATGCGATGAGGTTAGTAGGGTTATGATAGCCAACATCCTTGAATTTATACTTCCTGCTATCACTCACATTATTAATTTCTCCCTAGACTCTGGACAATATCCCTCTCTTTGGAGAAAGGCTTTCGTGCGACCTCTCCCCAAAGTACCTCATCCTACACTTCCTCATCATTTCCGTCCTATTTCAATATTGCCATTTCTCTCTAAAATTTTGGAAGCCTATGTACATAAGCAAATTTCCAAATTTGTATATGAACATAACCTACTGAGTAACTTTCAGTCTGGGTTTCGTCCTGGCCACAGCATCACAACTGCACTACTTAAAATCACTGATGATATTCGTGAGGGTATGGAGAAGAAGAAAGTTACAGTTACGGTGCTTGTGGACTTTTCGAATGCTTTTAACACAGTCGACCATGATATCCTTCTTGCAATTTTTTCTAACTTTAAATTCGCTTCCACGGTATTGGAGTGGTTCTCTTCTTATCTTCGCGGACGTCAGCAATCGGTCTATATGGGACAAAAGACCTCTCAATGGGCGGGACTAGGTTGTGGCGTTCCGCAAGGCGGTATACTTTCTCCCATTATCTTCTCAATTTTTATAAATTTTATCACTTCTAATATTAATTGTTCGTACCATCTGTATGCAGACGACCTGCAGATTTATGTACAGTCTGATATTGAAGAACTCCAAGATGCAATTAATAAATTAAATGACTGTCTGAAAGCAGTATCAGACTGGTCCTTACGCTTTGGAGTATCTGTGAATGCAACAAAATGCCAATCTTTGCTGGTTGGTAGTACTAAAATGCTAGCTAAAGTCGATGTTGGAAACCTACCCTTTATACGTTATAACGATGCAGTGATTCCATTTTCGGGCTCTGTTAAAAATCTTGGGCTTCATATCGGTAACCCCTTGAACTGGGGAAAACACATAACTGAAGTTAGCCGTAAAGTAACGGCCACGCTACGAGTGCTGTATCGCCTCAAAAATCTTCTTCCATGGGAAACTAAGCTTATGCTTGTCCAGACGCTCATTTTACCAATCATTGATTATGCAGATATGTGCTACTGTGATTTGAACAAAGATCTTTTAAACAAGCTAGAGCGCCTTGTTAATAATTGTATAAGATATATTTTCAACCTTCGTAAGTATGACCATATTTCACAATACCGTTCTCGTCTTAAATGGCTTACTATACAACAAAGGCGAAACTCTAGAATTCTGCTTGTTCTTTTCTCAATCATAAATGATACTACTTACCCTTCGTATCTTAAGGATAAATTTCAGTTTCAATGCTCAATTCATGATCGGTGCCTGCGGTCTTCATCTAATTACAAGATGAGTATCCCGCAACACTTTACCAATTTTGTTGGTCACTCCTTTACCATTCAGGCTACACTGCTCTGGAACTCTTTGCCCGAAGACATCAGAAAAGTTACCAATAAGTCGATATTTAAAAGACTTGTACGTGAACACCTTTTAACTGTCAGTTAGAATTAGTGATTGGTCATTACAGTCATAATAATGTTTTTTAAGTTTTATATATGTATGTATGTATATGTATATTTGTGTATATATGTGTGTATGTATGTATATGTATATATATATGTATGTATGTGTGTATGTATGTATATGTATATATATTATATTTATTATTTGTGTTAGTATTTTATATTGTATCTTTATTTTCGTTAGGTCCTATATTGATTTTCTTTTTCTGTAACCCAGTTTAAAGCACCTTAACAATATTTCTCCACGCCTCGGGTTGACTGGCAGAGAATGCCTAATGGCATTAAGTCCGCCCTTTGTATAACTTTCTTTGTGAGGTTTGCAATAAAGTGTAAATAAATAAAAAATAAATAAATACCCGGATAGGGCACAGCAATTTCTTATACAATTTTAAATCTTAAAACTAAATTTGTATTATTAGTAAATTTTACTATATAATTAGAAAATTAGGTATACTTATATCTCATTCTCGACTTAATTAATTATTAATTTATTAATTTAGTAATAAAACTGTTTTAGTTTTAATAATAATGAAATATTCATTATTATTAAAACTAAAACAATAAAAATCTATTTCACACTTATAATAAGAACTGATAACAATTGTAATAACAAATTTAAAGGACGTAATTAACAAGTAGTCTCATTACAGTTAATAAATGTTCTTCAAGGAATTCAGATAATGAGTAATAACATTTTTTAATTAAATAACTTTTTAAAAATGATAACTTTTGGTGATCATTTTCGTTTTGTCTAAATTGTGGTAACTTGTAAATTTTAATTCACATTGCATAAGGACTTGAATGAAACAATTTTAATGAAGAAAATGGTCTATCTAGTCTATTTTGTGGTCTCAGATTTTCTGGTCGAGAATATTTTGGAAAAAGATGCATGTTCTTTTTCACAAACAAACTTACCTCCAAAATGTACATGGATGTAAGGGTTAATAAGTTTAATTCGATGAAATATTGTTTGCAACTTATCATTTTATCAATATTAACTATTATTCTTAGACATGTTTTTTGTAACTGGAATAGCCTCTTTATATCGACGCTATTTCCCCATATTATAATGCCGTAATGAAGCCAAGCATGCACATTTTTCTCGCCTTTTCACTGTTGAAACGTGGATTTAGACGGTATGCTTCAGAGTCGGTATTTTCAACTCTGACTGTTGACTCCAGGTCATTAAATTGACATTAAAAAGAATGAAAAGTTGCCACGAAAATTTAATGTCAAAAGATCGTCGGTTCACCTAATAGCAACTATTTTTGAAATTGTGTAAGAATTTTGTTCTTATAGTATTGTTACTTTTAGAGTCACGGTAGCTGAGTGGTTGGGTGGTCGAAATTTCGAGTCAAGAGACCCGAGTTCGATCCCCAGGTGACAGGCTCGTACCAATGGGTTTTTCAAAAAATTGTGTACGAATTATATCGTTGACTTGGACATAAAGACGGCGACGGACTCACCACCGGTCACGTTGTCCCGAAAATCTCTTCGGATGAAGGTGGGTCAAAGGGACTTAATTGTCGAGACTTGACCTCTGTCTATTATTCATAACAATTTATGTGTTAAGTACACATATTAAAAATTTTAGGAATTTCTTAAAAGAAACATAAAGATAACGACAAATAAAACTTTAATGGTAACATAGGTCAGTCTAGACTGAGTGACAGAAGAAATGGTCCAAATGCTTCTGAAATTATGAAATAACGCTTTCTTTAAAGTACAGTCTGCGGATGAGAAATAAAAACAAATGAGTTGGTATATGTTTATTTTGAACCCTCGATATACTCAAAAATAATAAAATACTATAAATAAATAAATAAATATCTTCACGCAATTCCCAATCCCGGGGATTGGGAATTGCGTGAAAATATTTATTTATTTCTCATCCGCAGACTGTACTTTAAAGAAAGCGTTATTTCATAATTTCAACAGCATTTGGACCATTTCTTCTGTCACTCAGTCTAGACTGACCTATGTTACCATTAAAGTTTTATTTGTCGTTATCTTTATGTTTCTTTTAAGAAATTCCTAAAATTTTTAATATGTGTACTTAACACATAAATTGTTAAGAATAATACAAACAAGTTAAAATGTTTTTGTTAGGTTAAATAATATGATGGCTTCTACGCGACCTAGATAGCAGACATAAACAGTAGTTACTTATGCATATCTAGTTAATACTTAAGAAAATTGACTGTTTCCTTAACTCGCCTCACTTGCACATTATTTTATTCTATAACTATATCACACTTACAACATGTTTATTTAATTTCTAATATCACACAAACTTGATTAAATAATATTTTATCTCTATAAAATAAAATAGTTAACGAAATATATAAATATTGTCAATGTACTTGGATATACTTTTTTTCTATCTACAGAAATGTGACAAAACCTAACGTTCTAGAAACTATAGATTAAAATTCTTGTATCAAAAAGTTACATGTGTGTCTAATATAATATACATAATGTCAGAATTAATATTTTTCGTTACGTAACTACGTTTTTCGTTATGTATATGTTTTATTTTTGCCTACCAATCTTACCGCTAAGTTCATTATTCATGGTTTATTTGGTTTGATTTTTATTCATTTGGTTTAATTCAGACTTATTCAGTTTATTTTAACTGGTATTTAAACTACCTCTGAAATAGTATTAAAAATTTTATCGGCAGTTGTAGTGCTTTCATGTGATAAATGAAAAGGGCACATAAATAATGTGATGATCCTAAGATCCTAGTTTAAATAACTTCATTTCAAGTTTTGATGTCAGTATCCCTCCTAACCCTCGCAGTAGCTTTCATACATATTGTACATAGGTCATGCTTTACCTATATTGATTTATATCTATGGAAAAATTAACTAAAATTCTATCGAAAAATTCAACACCTGAAGGGCGGAAGCATGACAAGCAAACTTATGAAGTTTCATACTTAGGTACAGTAAAGATAATTTGAGGCTAATACACTAAACGAACAGTAGTTATACGAAATAGATAGAATAATTTTGATTTGAATGGAAATGATAATACAATACAATTTTCAGAAACATTGTTCACAAGCGACATGACATGCATTTTTACAAACCTATATTTATATTATATTATCTTTCAATCTTTTTTACGATATTAAAAATGTGGCATGTTAAATGAGCTACCATGACCGTGTTTAAGAAATAATCGATAAATTTAAATTTATAAATAATTTTTTTGAAAATTAAAAAGTCACGATAGCCGAGTGGTTGGGTGGTCGGAATTTCGAGTCGAGAGTCCCGAGTTCGATCCCCAGGTGGCAAGCTCGTACCAATGGGTTTTTCAAAAACATATGTACGAATTAAATCGTTCGCTTGGACTTACAGACGGCGACAGGCTCACCACCTGTCACGTTGTCCCGAAAATATCATCGGTGGAAGGTGGGTCGAAGGGACTTAATTGTCTAGACTACCCCTGTATTGGGAATTGCGTGAAGATATTTTTTTATTTATTAATTGAAAATTGTTATTAAAATAAGGTGTTAAAATTAAATATTTTATTGCATTACTTGTAAATAAAGTTATCTAACAATGCCATGAATTGAAAATAATGATACTTATTATACTCGTAAGTTATGATACAACAAATTGAATACAAGACCCAGAGCTTTGTAGCTTTATGTTGTAAGAACACGCATTGAATGTTGATTACCTAACCGTATTGTGAAAAAGCAAAAGTGAAATTTACTTTACTGCGGTTACAGCAATCAAGTCACGAACACTCACAAGTTTATTCTGAATACAAATAAGTTTAAATCGACCTATTTTTTATTATAATTTGTTTCAGCACTGTGTTAACAGCAAATTATTGAGCTAATGTGGTTCTAATAGCGATGTAAAGCGCCTTTATATTAGACTTATGAAATATTGTAGTTAAGATTATATTCCAGTTTCTTTGCGGTAGGTTTAGTTCTCTGTCTTAGGTTGCGTCCAAATCTGGCGAATGCGACGCTTGTGAGCTGCTAGCGCTTTAGCGCTACTCACACAAGGCTCGCAGAGTGTACGCGCCACGCCAGCATGCAGCTTGCATACTAACAATTCCGTTCGTTCCATACTGTATAAATTAAAAAAATATATATGTATAAAATAAAAATTCCGTTCGCTTCCATCTGCTCACTCCATGAAAATATGTATTCAGCCTTTGGCCGGCGTAGTAACCAGAATTAGCCAGGTTTGGACACACCCTAATAGTATGTGTTTCTGTAGTTTTTTTATCGTGTAACAACAAATATACCTCCAGATAGCAGCGAAACAACTGTTATTTTTCAGATTTTTCAAATTAAAAATTAAAATAATTGTTATATATATATATATATATATATATATATATATATATATATATATATATATATATATATATATATATATATATATATATATATATATATATATATATATATATATATATGCTATATATATATATATATATATATATATATATATATATATATATATATATATATATATATATATATATATATATATATATATATATATATATATATATATATATATATATATAAATATCTTCACGCAATTCCCAATACAGGGGTAGACAGAGGTCAAGTCTAGACAATTAAGTCCCTTTGAGCCACCTTCCACCGAAGATATTTTCGGGGCAACGTGACAGGTGGTGAGCCCGTAGCCGCCTTTATGTCCAAGCCAACCATGAAATTCGTACATAAGTTTTTGAAAAACTCATTGGTATTGGTATAAAAACTCAATGGCCACCTGGGGATTGAACTCGGGTCTCTCGACTCGAAATTCTGACCACCCAACAACTCGGCTATCGTGACTTTCAATCGATATATATATATATATATATATATATATATATATATATATATATATATATATATATATATATATATATATATATATATATATATATATATATATATATATGTATATATATATATATATATATATATATATATATATATATATATATATATATATATATATATATATATATATATATATATATATATATATATATATATATATATATATATATATATATATATATATATATAATGTTTAACCTCATGAAGCTTATTTTGAGACGTGTATATTTGCGAGCCCACTACTACTACTAATTATTTAATTATTTATTGGAGATATCACACAATATACTACACTTATAAACTTGACAAATAAGATACATTTTTATTGTAAAATATTGATGAACACACAACAAAGCAAAGGACGGCTCTATTTTTGAGTTGAAAGCTAGCTTAACATACACAACTATTTTTATATATATATATATATATATATATATATATATATATATATATATATATATATATATATATATATATATATATATATATATATATATATATATATATATATATATATATATATATATATATATATATATGTTGCGATTTAAGTTACATGTTCTACATATAACATAGATGCAAACATTAGGCATAATTCCCGTGAGGGTTAAGTGTAAGGGTTCTATTTGGTATGAATTAGGAATCGAGGAACGTGGGCTTGGTGTTCCTATTCTAATAATTCAATTCACTCTCGTCTTATGTATCTCTTTGCTTAATCTCTTATCATCCGTTTCTATATATGAGCAAGCAATCTGAGTATGGCTTTTCAGTTCAAGAAGATGTCTAAATAATTAAGTTCTTTGAACCCAATTTTTATCCTAGCTTATTTGGGATAAAAAAAGATATAGTGGTATTAACAACATTTCATTTAAGCTAAGTATGAATTACAAATAAAATACACATGACTTGTTTCTGTAGAATTTATTTAGCCATAAAAATACGTCGTGGGTGAGGTAAAATGACAAGGCATGTGAAGCGCCTGTACAAATATGTTACAGTTACTCGTAATTAGGGAATTATACCTGACGGTTGTATCTCGAAGATATTATTATCTCTGTTTTCATTCGGGTTTTCTTTTTATCCTATGAGAATTTTATATAATATAATCATGTATTTAGTTTTGCCAAATTCTTTTTCTCTAATAGTTTTTGATATCCGGAGTGAGCCAGGGTGCGGGAAGATGCTTTATTCGAACCAGACGAATTGGAGCATGTACATTGTACAGTTGTTCGATTAAGGAGTTAAAAATTGATATCTGCTCATCAACGGTATCTGCACTCGAAACAACTGACCAGTCGATTTTAGCAGTATCCTCTCTTAACCGATCAATGTCCATTCTACCAAAATTGCGCTGAAGAAGGATCCTTCGCTTACCCTTCGGAGCTTAATTTTATAGGATAGATAAAGCAAGTCGTGGTAGGAAAAGCAGAAGCATTACATTGTCCATGCATTGAAACATGGTCAATGGAAGAAACAAAATTAGATCAAGAAGAGATAAAGTGTTGGAAAAGCGTGAGTCGCTGAAAGTGGAAGAATGTGTAAGTTGGTGCTATTTATGAGATTTCAGATGAGATGACCTACAGTCGTTTTAAGAAGACATGTATTGAAATCTCCCATGATAATAGTGTGACTATACAGTGAGGAGTACTGTTCAAGTAAAATTTCAAATGACGAAAAATAGTCAATAGTTAGATTTGGACTGTAATAGACGCCAAGAAGGAGCTTCATATGACCAAATATAATTTCTATAAAAGATGTTCAGGGCCGGCACGAGACAATGTTTGAGAGGAATTTAAAACAGTGAAAGGAATGTGTGATTTTAAATAAATCGCTACGCCACCACCAGCGCGCCCAACACGATCGTTGCGGATCAAATTATAACCTGGAAGAGAGTAAGCTGAAGAAGCTAAACAAGGTTTTAACAAGATTCAGATACTAAAATTGCGTGTATATTTTTGTTATCGAATGAGGACAACATTTCAGGGTAATGTGCAGGAATACTCTGGGCATTTATATGAATTGCATTAAAATTTTTCAGTGTACCTGAGAAGAGAGAATTTAGAGTCTCGCTTAGAGAAGGGATGCTATGAAAACTATCATTACTGCTCAATCCGTCTGAATCACAGAAGGAAAAAAACTGTCGTCTAATATATCATTACCAGTAATCATTGAAAGGTGAATAGTATATGAGTTATGGACAAAATAGACAAAAATAAATATATATATATACATATATATATATACATATATATATATATATACATATATATATATATATATATATATATATATACATATATATATATATATATACATATATATATATACATATATATATATATATACATATATATATATACATATATATATATACATATATATATATACATATATATATATACATATATATATATACATATATATATATATATATATATATATATATACATATATATATATATATATATATATATATACATATATATATATATACATATATATATATATATACATATATATATATACATATATATATATATATACATATATATATATAT
Organism: Sericinus montela; assembly: GCA_029286605.1. Classification (NCBI taxonomy): domain Eukaryota; kingdom Metazoa; phylum Arthropoda; class Insecta; order Lepidoptera; family Papilionidae; genus Sericinus; species Sericinus montela. The sequence continues at coordinate 9,817,745 of JAGSMR010000004.1, forward strand.
ATATATATATATATATATATATATATATACATATATATATATATATATATATACATATATATATATATATATATATATATATATATATACATATATATATATACATATATATATATATATATATATATACATATATATATATATATATATATATATATACATATATATATATATATATACATATATATATATATACATATATATATATACATATATATATATATACATATATATATATATATATATATATATATATATATATATATATATATATATACATATATATATATACATATATATATATATACATATATATATATATATATATATATATATATATATACATATATATATATATATATATATATATATATATATATATATATATATATATATATATATATATATATATATATACATATATATATATATATATATATATATATATACATATATATATATATACATATATATTTATATTTTGAGACGTGTATATTTGCGAGCCCACTACTACTACTACTACTACTACTAATTATTTAATTATTTATTGGAGATATCACACAATATACTACACTTATAAACTTGACAAATAAGATACATTTTTATTGTAAAATATTGATGAACACACAACAAAGCAAAGGACGGCTCTATTTTTGAGTTGATAGCTAGCTTAACATACACAACTATTTTTGTTATCAACAAGGTCGACAAATATACCAGTAAAGTAACTTTGTTTAACTTAATATAAACGAAAAATGGGAAATTGAATTTTCAGACTGTTTACTCAAATTTTTATAGTCGTATTCATGTAATAAATTATGGCTGTGTAGACAACGAATGTAATGAAGGATACACGCGAAGTCTTCTGAAGTTGAATGTAGTATAGTTTACGAGGCTAAAGTAGATTATTTTTATATGTAATAACGATTAATGAACGAACAAAAATATAATAATTAAATCATAAGCGCAGTAAAATTATAATCCTTTTAAAATTACGGAAATACATAGTACAAAATAGTTTTCCTCGAAAAAGTTTTGATAAGATGGCGAATATCTCAATAAAAATTCTTATCAATTTTATATATAACAAAAAAAAATATTTTCACGCAATTCCCAATACAGGAATAGACAGAGGTCTAATCTAGACAATTAAGTCCCTTCGACCCACCTTCCACCGAAGATATTTTCGGGACAACGTGACAGGTGGTGAGCCCGTCGCCGTCTTTATATCCAAGGCAACGATATAATTCGTACATACGTTTTTGAAAAACCCATTGGTACGAGCCTGCCACCTGGGTATCGAACTCTGGTCTCTTGACTTGTAATTCCGACCACCCAACCACTCGGCTATCGTGACACTTATGTATAACAATAAATACAAATAATAAGACTATTCATCCATAAAAAAACATGTGTAAAAGTTTACTGCATAATATAGACCTCCCCAATTAGAGAGAGAAGCAGGCGACCATAGTACTAGACGCCTAAAATCTTATTCACTGTTGCCCATCACTGATTTGCTATTTTTGGATGGCTCAGTTGTATTTTGCAACACACATTTGAAGAATGGAGGTGGTATAATCTTACGCCGCAATAAACTAAATACATGATTATATTATATAAAATTCTCATAGGATAAAAAGAAAACCCGAATGAAAACAGAGATAATAATATCTTCGAGATACAACCGTCAGGTATAATTCCCTAATTACGAGTAACTGTAACATATTTGTACAGGCGCTTCACATGCCTTGTCATTTTACCTCACCCACGACGTATTTTTATGGCTAAATAAATTCTACAGAAACAAGTCATGTGTATTTTATTTGTAATTCATACTTAGCTTAAATGAAATGTTGTTAATACCACTATATCTTTTTTTATCCCAAATAAGCTAGGATAAAAATTGGGTTCAAAGAACTTAATTATTTAGACATCTTCTTGAACTGAAAAGCCATACTCAGATTGCTTGCTCATATATAGAAACGGATGATAAGAGATTAAGCAAAGAGATACATAAGACGAGAGTGAATTGAATTATTAGAATAGGAACACCAAGCCCACGTTCCTCGATTCCTAATTCATACCAAATAGAACCCTTACACTTAACCCTCACGGGAATTATGCCTAATGTTTGCATCTATGTTATATGTAGAACATGTAACTTAAATCGCAACATTTTACATTAAAGTCACGATAGCCAAGTAGTTCGGTGATCGGAATTCAAAAGTCAAAAGACGCCATTTCGATCCCCAGGTGATAGCTCGTACCAATAAGTTTTGTTTTTCAAAACTTTATAAAATTTTATATTATATTACTCTATATAATATTGAATGACTCAAATAAATTTATTAACTGTAAACAAAGACCTGTCAGATATGAAATCTAAAACTTAAACGAGTTTTGCCTCTTCTTGTTATCTTTAGCCAACCGACATCAAACTTTTGCGTTGCTCTATAAATTGAACATCGCAGAATTTTGCTTGATTTGAATCAAGCAATAACAGTTCGCTATTATTATATACCAATATTTATTACACCAATATCCTTCACCTTCGTTGTCATCATGTGCATATATTTTGAAGCGAAAATGTGGAATTATTATTTTATTTAGTTACAATTATATAGTACAGTCAACAAAATATGTAATAAAAAATTGTAAAATTAACACAAATGCTCGGATATCATTTCGTCGAACGCTAAACGAAAATAAAGCTGTCAATAAATCTTTCAAATTGAAATCAGACAAAAGTATTGCAAATACTAATATATTTCCATTTAGATATTCTGAATATATTAAGATCCATTGAATAATTTATTTCATTAATATCATGATATCATTAAATGAATGAGTCTGAATGATCTTTTTAATAAATGATCTTTTCAATATTTGCAAATCAAAATATTTCTGTGACGTAGTAATAGTGCCACCGATAGCAAGTTTCTACTGCAGCTCAAACCATTTGCCAACTGTTTAAAAAAAAGAAGCATACATTCCGAGGGCCAAAACAGAATGCTTTGCAGTTTTCAAATGTCTCTGAACTTTTTAAAACAAAAATATACAGTTTAGTATCAGAAACTGAAAAACATAAATGTAGTGGTAAAATAGTTGTGGTAGATCCAGACGACTCCTGAGCAGAGAAGGGGAAATATGAAATTAACCGACAACCTACAGATGGCTTAGAGCCTTGTTTTGAACTACAAGCTAAAAATTTACAAATTATAATTTAAAGTTAAAATTTGAAAAAGAAAAAATAACGATATTATCCGATTGAGTGATCGGAATCTGATTCCCGGGTGGTAGATTCGTACAAATGGCTTTTGTCAAAACTTGTGTAGATTTATATCGTTGGCTTGGACATAAAGATGGCGGCAGGCTCACCATCTTTCACGTTTATCAGGTAGCATAAATTAATATGTTAGCACATACTAAACAATGTAAAAGACTCTCATAGTAAAATTGTTTCTGTTGGTATTTAAATTAATAGTCATTGTAATAAAAGCATATATCGTCCTAAAATAGTCCCCAAGGATCCCTAATTAGACGAATAACTGAACTAAAAAGGCTGCTTAACATGAATATTAATTACTTAAGGTAACACGCCTACGACTACGAAAAATGGTATTGATTGATATGTACCTACATTTGTATCCTGAATAACTTCTGGATTATGACTAGGGATTGATGTAGGGATTGATTTATGTACAATACTGGGTAGACTTCTTTACGGATTCTATCACGCAGAGATGTAGGATATTTGAATCTAAAAGATTAAAAAAAAAGTTGGTTTGAAGTTAGTCGTACTGATTCTGACATTTTATCCTAGGTCTAGTAGTGTCTAAAAACCGTCGACGTGGATGTTAGCCGTGATCTTAGTCTTAAGCCTGTTCATCTTAAGATTAACCTTTGATAACAAGTGAACAGTAGTGACGGCTTCAATACATTTTGTCATAAATATGCGGACTAAACTCTTTACCAACTGGTTAAGGAGAGATTTATAAACATATGTGCTAATTTAAATTTTAATTAAACCAACTTTTTTATGACTATGTTTTTATGTTCACGAAATAGCATAATAATGTGTGAAAAAGGTAAGGTTCATGTCAAGGGCACAAATCTCATCAAGCTCACTCCATATATCATTATTATTCAAGTAAAAAGTACGCTCGGAGAATGATAAATTTAAAATGCTGCTTAAAATACAGCAGCTGAATTGCATAAATATTAAGTACATATTATTTAACTTGAGTATTGAATGACATTTGTCAGTAATCAATACCTCGATAAATTTGAAAAAAAAATCCTGTCTGCTCTTCTAGGGTTGTGGCGTTAATCGAAACCCTTAACGATCTCTCCATGTAATTAAAATCTAGATCTTACTGCACTTATGGCGTCTTGACCGCGTCGGACCCTTGAATTTACGTCACAAGTGAAAAATTACTACTATATACTATTCTATAAGCTAATCTATAAATATAATTATTATATAATATTCTATAAATATTCTATAAGCTAATCTATAATCTAACCTGTGAGCTTCTTCGTCTTCTTTACAACCTTTACAATAATTGAGTATACATAACATACATACATAATGGCCTGTTAAAATCCACTGCAGGACATAGGCATCTTCCACTGGGAGGATTTGCCATAATCGCCACACTCATTATTTTGGTCTGATATTTTAGAGACGGTTATTCCGCCATCATTCGGTTGCCACAACGATATTCAAGGCGGTGTCCCTTAGTCGCCTCTTACGACACCCACGGTAAAGGGAGTGGCAATATTCTAACGTCGTTACAACACGGTATATTTAGTATATAACTTACCAAAAGATTGCCACAGCCAACTGTCTTATGTTATCTGCACCCACAGCCTCGCCGGGATATTACAGATTTAGTTTTTATTACATTAAAAAAAAAACTAGTGTATACCCGATATACCACACACATCTATTAGTAATTTTTACTAAATTCTTAATATGTGACGCTTGAAATGCGTTGTGGCAAACACATTGCCGTTCGCCGTTCCAACTTTGGCCATGGCCGCCTTCCTAAACCCAAACTGGGTAGTCTCAACAGCGAAGAGACAAAGGGGTGTTACGATTAATGTATTTCAAATAAGAAAACAAAATTAACCGACAACCTACAGATGGCTTAGAGCCTTGTTTTGAACTACAAGCTAAAAATTTACAAATTATAATTTAAAGTTAAAATTTGAAAAAGAAAAAATAACGATATTATCCGATTGAGTGGTCGGAATCTGAATTCCGGGTGGTAGATTCGTACAAATGGGTTTTGTTAAAACTTGTGTTGATTTATATCGTTGACTTGAACATAAAGATGGCGGCAGGCTCACCATCCTTCACGTTTATCAGGTAGCATAAATTAATATGTTAGCACATACTAAACAATGTAAAAGAAAATCAATTCTCATAGTAAAATTGTTTTTGATGATATTTAAATTTAATAGTCATTGTAATAAAAGCATATATCGTCCTAAAATAGTCCCCAAGGATCCCTAATTAGACGAATAACTGAACTAAAAAGGCTGCTTAACATGAATATTAATTACTTAAGGTAACACGCCTACGACTACGAAAAATGGTATTGATTGATATGTACCTACATTTGTATCCTGAATAACTTCTGGATTATGACTAGGGATTGATGTGGGGATTGATTTATGTATAATACTGGGTAGACTTCTTTACGGATTCTATCACGCAGAGATGTAGGATATTTGAATCTAAAAGATTAAAAAAAAGTTGGTTTGAAGTTAGTCGTAATGATTCTGACATTTTATCCTAGGTCTAGTAGTGTTAAAAACCATCGACGTGGATGTTAGCCGTGATCTTAGACTTAAGCCTGTTCATCTTAAGATTAACTTTTGATAACAAGTGAACAGTAGTGACTGCTTTAATACATTTTGGCATAAATATGCGGACTAAACTGTTTAGCAACTGGTTAAGGAGAGATTTATAAACATATGTGCTAATTTAAATTTTAATTAAACAAAATTTTTATGACTATGTTTTTATGTTTTCATAAAAAAAGTCTTGTTTGTAAAAATTTTGCAAACATTATGTTCACGAAATAGCATAATAATGTGTGAAAAAGGTAAGGTTCATGTCAAGGGCACAAATCTCATCAAGCTCACTCCATATATCATTATTATTCAAGTAAAAAGTACGCTCGGAGAATGATAAATTTAAAATGCTGCTTAAAATACAGCAGCTGAATTGCATAAATATTAAGTACATATTATTTAACTTGAGTATTGAATGACATTTGTCAGTAATCAATACCACGATAAATTTGAAAAAAAAAAAAATCCTGTCTGCTCTTCTAGGGTTGTGGCTTTAATCGAAACCCTTAACGATATCTCCATGTAATTAAAATCTAGATCTTACTGCACTTATGGCGTCTTGACCGCGTCGGACCCTTGAATTTACGTCACAAGTGAAAAATTACTACTATATACTATTCTATAAGCTAATCTATAAATATAATTATTATATAATATTCTATAAATATTCTATAAGCTAATCTATAATCTAACCTGTGAGCTAATCGTGGCTTCTTCGTCTTCTTTACAACCTTTAAAATAATTGGTATACATAACATACATACATAATGACCTGTTAAATCACTGCAGGACATAGGCATCTTCCACTGGGAGGATTTGCCATAATCGCCACACTCATTATTTTGGTCTGATATTTTAGAGACGGTTATTCCGCCATCATTCAGTTGCCACAACGATATTCAAGGCGGTGTCCTTAGTCGCCTCTTAAGACACCCACGGTAAAGGGAGTGGCAATATTCTAACGTCGTTACAACACGGTATATTTAGTATATAACTTACCAAAAGATTGCCACAGCCAACTGTCTTATGTTATCTGCACCCACAGCCTCGCCGGGATATTACAGATTTAGTTTTTATTACATTAAAAAAAAAACTAGTGTATACCCGATATACCACACACATCTATTAGTAATTTTTACTAAATTCTTAATATGTGACGCTTGAAATGCGTTGTGGCAAACACATTGCCGTTCGCCGTTCCAACTTTGGCCATGGCCGCCTTCCTAAACCCAAACTGGGTAGTCTCAACAGCGAAGAGACAAAGGGGTGTTACGATTAATGTATTTCAAATAAGAAAACAAAATTAACCATTCAGCCATTGAATGGTTATCCGTAGTTGAAGAATAAAAATGATGTCGAACTACATTTACAAATTTTACTCCTAAAAATGTAACTAATACAAAATAAATTAAGTCTGCAAGCAAATAAATCCTTGCTTTAAATGAATGCAATTACGTAAAAGTTTGATTAAAAAGCTTCCCAGTCAGAGAATTCGGTACTATCTTTAGAGATTATCAGCTCAGCGTACATCAGCGTGCAAAAAATTACAAGACCAATTTATTCTTTTAAGGAGTTAAAATATACCTTTTGTGCTCTAAAAAGGTCGGCAATAACAATTTAGATAAGGCTTAATCTTAAAAGAGTAAATACTACCTATTTGATACGACCTTCATGACTTTGTGCTAAATTACCTTTTAATATATAAATTTTCATGGATAAAGAGTTCTAAAAAAGGATTAAATTGAAATAAGTGTTTGTTGTATTCGTTGGCATTATGGTATACGGATAAGTCCAAATAATCATGAGTGTCGTAAGGTACGCGAAAAAGGCCTCGAAATGGTAATCATTTTTAGTCTACCCGATGGTTACTGATAGGCAGTCAATGCTCTCAGCTCTCAGATCTTGTTAATCTGAAACAATGAAATTTAGAGATGCATCGTCACACCCGACTACTAAATGACATACCCTATGATCCGCAATTAAGTTTAAGAGACAGCTACGCTGAACTAACTGGCAATTCGTGCTTATTCGGTGACAGCTAAACATTCAAAAAGTCAACAAAAATGTAAACATAAGGTACCATATTTAAAAAAAACCTTATTACTGATTCGATTTCTTGCATTTACGCCAATACCACACTTTAAAAAAACGATTTTCGGATTTTATCGCCTTTTTAATTAGTTTTTAACAAACTATTTTTACTTCCCGCCGTTTCTGATGCGAAAATCGTTTTATTTAAAATATACTGATTCGAATTTCTCCGATCCAAATGGTTGGCTATCACGGCTTTGAATTCTATTATAATATAATAATATAGTTTTGCACATACATATATATTTATCGCTTGGTGACCAAACGTTAATATTTAAATACTAAAATATTTTATTACATTTCGTATTGTACATAGATAGATACAACATCACATACATTGCTCTGATTACAAAGTAAGCTGCTGAAGCACTTGTATCATACAAACAAGTTTTAGCTTTTTTTATAGAAAAGGGAGGCATATGAGCAGGTGGCTCACGTGATGGTAAGTGATGGTTACCACCGCCCATGAACACCCGCAATACCAGAGGCATAGCGAATGCGTTGCCTCCCTTAGAGTACCTCCCCCCAGAATTGCGGGAGGGGGGTGTGGGCCACCTGCACTCACCAGACGAAACGCAGAAGTTTGTTAGACTTGTACTTCACGCCGGTATTCTGTGAGGTCGTGGTACTTCCCGGGTCGAGCCGGCTCATTCATGCAACAACAAACGGTGATGCGTGCTCTACCACTGTTAAAGCTTAGAAGCCAAGACCAATTCTACATAAATTGTTGCAGTTTGATTTAACAAGGGGTAGCTTTACAACTGCTGCCAGTGTAGAGCTGATTAAGTACATATTTGAGACTTGGGAGGGTTCGCAGTATGCTCTGGGAATTTTTTATGCTCTCTTCAAGGCTTTCGATTGCGTACATTTGACAGAAAGTTATTCTTATGCTGTATAAGATAGAAAAACAAATACTTTCTAGAATTAAATTAACTATTCTAGAAGCCCGGGGACCCATCTCAAGCTCTTTACATACATTTAATGTCAAGAATAACTTTTTTGGTTTTCTTGTACTAAAGTATTATTCAAATTCAACTAAACTTAATGAATAAGCTAAGGCAGTTGACTAAGACTGCAGTGCTTTTGTTCACTTGTAATATTGCCGATGTTTCGCCGCAGTACCAAAAAGTTTTTGATTAATAACACAGAAACGTAGCAGACAAAGCGGGCCAAAGTATAAACACTAAATAATTCTGCTCTACAATTGTATTGTTCGGCCGTAGTTTGTTGTTTATAGTAAAATTGTAGTAAAAAATTTTTTTTCAATGAAAAAAACCTTTCGAAACTATTAAAAAATTTACACCAATACGTAAACAATTGTTTTGTTGTAAGCGGTAGGCTTTTAATATAATTAAATTTAATATGCCATGCCACGTGGAGAAGACCTCCACGATTACAATCGTTTTTAGTTTAATAAGTTTTGATAATATTAACGTAATTTTGTTTCTGTAAATAAAGTATTAAAATTAAAACACAATTTAATATAATGAAATAATAAAAAATATATAAAAAATAAATAAATTTAATTATTTATTGATAGTAACGATAGCCGAATGGTTGGAATTTCGAGTCAAGAGACCCGAGTTCAATCCCCAGGTGGCACGCTCGTACCAATGGGTTTTTCAAAAACTTATGTACGAATTATATCATTGGCTTGGACATAAAGACGGCGACGGGCTCACCACCTGTCACGTTGTCCCGAAAATATCTTCGGTGGGTGGTGGGTCAACGGGACTTAATTGTTTAGACTAGACCTCTGTCTAGCCCTGTATTGGGGTGCGTGAAGATATTTATTTTATTTTTTTTTTTATAGAAAAGAGAGGCAAATGAGCAGGTGGCACACGTGATGGTAAGTGATGGTTACCACCGCCATGAACACCCGCAATACCAGAGGCATAGCGAATGCGTTGCCTCCTTAGAGTACCTTCCCCAGAATTGCGGGAGGGGGTGGGCCACCTGCACTCACCAGACGAAATGGAGAAGTTTGTTAGACTTCTACTTCACGCCGGTATTCTGTGAGGTCGTGGTACTTCCCCGGTCGAGCCGGCTCATTCATGCAACAACAAACGGTGATGCGAGCTCTACCACTGTTAAAGCTTAGTAGCTTAAGACCATCTCTACATAAATTGTTGCAGTTTGGTTTGGCAAGGGGTAGTTTTACAACTGATGCCGGTGTAGAGCTGATTAAGTACATATTTGAGACTTGGGAGGGTTCCCAGTATGCTCTAGGAATTTTTATTAAGAAAAACAAATACTATCTAGAATTAAATTAACTATACTAGAAGCCCGGGGACCCATCTCGAGCTCTTTACATACATTTAATGCCAAGAATAACTTTTTTGGTTTTTGTGTACAAAAGTATTATTCAAATTCAACTAAACTTAATGAATAAGCTAAGGCAGTTGACTAAGACTGCAGTGCTTTTGTTCACTTGTAATATTGCCGATGTTTCGCCGCAGTACCAAAAGTTTTTGATTAATAACACAGAAACGTAGCAGACAAAGCAGGCCAAAGTATAAACACTAAATAATTCTGCTCTATAATTGTATTGTTCGGCCGTAGTTTGTTGTTTATAGTAAAATTGTAGTAAAAAAAAATTTTTCAATGAAAAAAACCTTTCGAAACTATTAAAAAATTTACTCCAATACGTAAACAATTGTTTTGTTTTATCGTGTATTATTCACATTAACATAATTTTTTTTTTATAGAAAAGAGAGGCAAATGAGCAGGTGGCACACGTGATGGTAAGTGATTACCACCGCCCATGAACATCTGCAATACCGGAGGAATAGCAGATGCGTTGCCGGCCTTTGACAAAGGTATAGGCTCTTTTCTTGAAGGTCAAGAAAAGAGCCAATACCTTTGTCAAAGGCCGGTCTAGGTCAATCAAGGTGGTGTTGATGAAATATTTGACTACGTCGTAAGGTACGATGGGCTGAAATTCAGCGGCCGGGATTAATCCGAACAATTCATCGGAGCACTCCCCGTAGTAGATCTTATAGAAAATGCAAAGAGATGCAACATCTCTTCGCAAATCCAGGGGATCTAGCCGATCGGATAGAGTATGGTCGTCTACAATTCGAGCTGCTCTTCTTTGGATACGGTCAAATGGAAGGAGCTGACACTGGGGTGCCCCAGCAAGTTGCAAGCGGTGGGCTTTTAATATAATTAAATTTAATATACCATGCCACGAGGAGAAGAGCTCCACGATTACAATAGTTTTTAGTTTAATAAGTTTTGATAATATTAACGTAATTTTGTTACTGTATATAAAGTATTAAAATTAAAACACAATTTAATATAATGAAATAATAAAAATATATAAAAATAAATAAATTTAATTATTTATTGATAGTAACGATAGCCGAATGGTTGAAATTTCGAGTCAAGAGACCCGAGTTCGATCCCCAAGTGGCAGTACCAATGGGTTTTTCAACCCTTATGTACGAATTATATCATTGGCTTGGACATAAAGACGGCGACGGGCTCACCACCTGTCACATTGTCCCGAAAATATCTTCGGTGGGTGGTGGGTCAAAGGGACTTAATTGTTTAGACTAGACCTCTGTCTAGCCCTGTATTGGGAATTGCGTGAACATATTTTTTTTTAAATAATTTTAAGGCTAACCTTACAAATATTGTAAATTTTATTTTGTGCTTGAAAATGATTAGCATAGTTGCTAACTCCGTGTTGCCTTGTTTTAAGTAACTCGTGATTAAATTTTTTATAATTATAAGTTACATTAATAATTAGAATATTATACTGTTTTAAAGATGTTAGCTTAAAATTACATTTAATTAACGCACGCAGATAATAATAAATAGCATATGTTCAACGAAATGATGGAGCCATAACTATAAATAGGTAGATAGAAATGGCATATGTTACCTGGTCTGAAAAGAAAAAGAGCACCAGCTTCTATCAGACGATTCTTGCACTTATTATATTATAAAAATGCACCACCGCCACTACACCAGGTAACATGGTGTATTTTACCTACGATAATAACGCGACGTAATTGTATTTCGCCTCGAAACGAGGCATCACCAAGCTATTTACTTCCGTTTACTATTACACACACGAACGGCTACGATTGCACACATATAGTAATGAATTTCCGCAAAGTAAATATTTTATGAATTTTAAGGGTATAAAGTAGCAGCGTAATTACAGGATAAAAGAGATTTCATCCTATTCCCAAAGGTGAGTAGAGCTAGAGGTGGAAACCCATCCTAATTATTCTTGTTTTGAAATTGCAGTTGTTAAGGCTGCAGAAAATGCTTGCCACTAGTTGAACTTGTTTTACTCTATTTTTTTCTTTAAGGTTTTAAAATGTACAGAAATACAGATACAGACAATAAGAAAAAAAAACATGTTTTCTTTATAATGACAGAAAAGTTTTTAATAATAAAGACAGTTCAGGAAGCTTTATTTCATTACTCTACTGCAGTTTATTCTTTTGAAATCTTTTGAAATAAACTTTATTACAAAGAGTTCACGTCACAGTAAATAAGCACATTGTTTCCTCACTGTTATATATATATATATATATATATATATATATATATATATATATATATATATATATATATATATATATATATATATATATATATATATATATATATATATATATATATATATATATATATATATATATATATATATATATATATATATATATATATATATATATATATATATATATATATATATATATATATATATATATATATATATATATATATATATATATATATATATATATATATATATATATATATATATATATATATATATATATATATATATATATATATATATATATATATATATATATATATATATATATATATATATATATATATATATATATATATATATATATATATATATATATATATATATATATATATATATATATATATATATATATATATATATATATATATATATATATATATATATATATATATATATATATATATATATATATATATATATATATATATATATATATATATATATATATATATATATATATATATATATATATATATATATATATATATATATATATATATATATATATATATATATATATATATATATATATATATATATATATATATATATATATATATATATATATATATATATATATATATATATATATATATATATATATATATATATATATATATATATATATATATATATATATATATATATATATATATATATATATATATATATATATATATATATATATATATATATATATATATATATATATATATATATATATATATATATATATATATATATATATATATATATATATATATATATATATATATATATATATATATATATATATATATATATATATATATATATATATATATATATATATATATATATATATATATATATATATATATATATATATATATATATATATATATATATATATATATATATATATATATATATATATATATATATATATATATATATATATATATATATATATATATATATATATATATATATATATATATATATATATATATATATATATATATATATATATATATATATATATATATATATATATATATATATATATATATATATATATATATATATATATATATATATATATATATATATATATATATATATATATATATATATATATATATATATATATATATATATATATATATATATATATATATATATATATATATATATATATATATATATATATATATATATATATATATATATATATATATATATATATATATATATATATATATATATATATATATATATATATATATATATATATATATATATATATATATATATATATATATATATATATATATATATATATATATATATATATATATATATATATATATATATATATATATATATATATATATATATATATATATATATATATATATATATATATATATATATATATATATATATATATATATATATATATATATATATATATATATATATATATATATATATATATATATATATATATATATATATATATATATATATATATATATATATATATATATATATATATATATATATATATATATATATATATATATATATATATATATATATATATATATACGACCGCTTGAGGATTGAACTCGGGTCTCATGAGTCGAAATTCCGACCATCCAACCACTCGGCTATCGTAGCGTTATTATATTTTATTTGAAACTACGTTGTTAAATTAGTCTTCACAACATTTATTACCATTTGCGTATAGTCATACAAAATCTTCACTAAATTTTACACATCGATCATGCGGAATAACGAAATCATATTCGAATAAATAACAGATAAATACAAAACCTATAAATTAAAGCATCCCCGAACGCTTATCATATAAACATCAGCCGGATTAAAATTAAAACACAATTTAATATAATGAAATAATAAAAAATATATAAAAAATAAATAAATTTAATTATTTATTGATAGTAACGATAGCCGAATGGTTGGAATTTCGAGTCAAGAGACCCGAGTTCAATCCCCAGGTGGCACGCTCGTACCAATGGGTTTTTCAAAAACTTATGTACGAATTATATCATTGGCTTGGACATAAAGACGGCGACGGGCTCACCACCTGTCACGTTGTCCCGAAAATATCTTCGGTGGGTGGTGGGTCAACGGGACTTAATTGTTTAGACTAGACCTCTGTCTACCCCTGTATTGGGAATTGCGTGAAGATATTTATTTTTATTTTTTTTTTAAATAATTTTAAGGCTTACCTTACAAATATTGCAAATTTTATTCTGTGCTTGAAAATGATAAGCATAGTTGCTAACTCCGGGTTGCCTTGTTTTAAGTAACTCGTGATTAAATTTTTTATAATTATAAGTTACATTAATAATTAAAATATTATACTGTTTTAAAGATGTTAGCTTAAAATTACATTTAATTAACGCACGCAGATAATAATAAATAGCATATGTTGAACGAAATGATGGAGCCATATCCTTAAATAGGTAGATAGAAATGGCATATGTTACCTGGTCTGAAAAGAAAAAGAGCACCAGCTTCTATGCAACGATTCTTGCACTTATTATATTATAAAAAATGCACCACCGCCACTACACCAGATAACATGTATGTTACCTCCGATAATAACGCGACATAATTATATTTCGCCTCGAAACGAGGCATCACCAAGCTATGTACTTCCGTTTACTATTACACACTCGAACGGCTACGATTGCACACATATAGTAATGAATTTCCGCAAAGTAAAAAGTAGTATAAAGTAGCAGCGTAATTACAGGATAAAAGAGATTTCATCCTATTCCCAAAGGTGAGTAGAGCTAGAGGAAACCCATCCTAATTATTCTTGTTTTGAAATTGCAGTTGTTAAGGCTGCAGAAACTAGTTGAACTTGTTTTCCTTTTTTTTTCTTTAAGGTTTTAAAATGTGCAGATATACAGATACAATAAGAAAACAAAACATGTTTTCTTTATAAGGACAGAAAAGTTTTTTAATAAAAAAGACAGTTCAGGAAGCTTTATTTCATTACTCTACTGCAGTTTATTCTTTTGAAATCTTTTGAAATAAACTTTATTACAAAAGAGTTCACGTCACAGTAAATAAAGCACGACTGTTTCACTCACTGTTATATATATATATATATATATATATATATATATATATATATATATATATATATATATATATATATATATATATATATATATAATTATTTATTGATAGTAACGATAACCGAATGGTTGAAATTTCGAGTCAAGACCCGAGTTCAATCCCCAGGTGGCACGCTCGTACCAATGGGTTTTCAAAACTTATGTACGAATTATATCATTGGCTTGGACATAAAGACGGCGACGGGCTCACCACCTGTCACGTTGTCCCGAAAATATCTTCGGTGGGTGGTGGGTCAACGGGACTTAATTGTTTAGACTAGACCTCTGTCTACCCCTGTATTGGGAATTGCGTGAAGATATTTATTTTTATTTTTTTTTTAAATAATTTTAAGGCTTACCTTACAAATATTGCAAATTTTATTCTGTGCTTGAAAATGATAAGCATAGTTGCTAACTCCGGGTTGCCTTGTTTTAAGTAACTCGTGATTAAATTTTTTATAATTATAAGTTACATTAATAATTAGAATATTATACTGTTTTAAAGATGTTAGCTTAAAATTACATTTAATTAACGCACGCAGATAATAATAAATAGCATATGTTGAACGAAATGATGGAGCCATAACCTTAAATAGGTAGATAGAAATGGCATATGTTACCTGGTCTGAAAAGAAAAAGAGCACCAGCTTCTATGCAACGATTCTACACTTATTATATTATAAAAAATGCACCACCGCCACTACACCAGATAACATGTATGTTACCTCCGATAATAACGCGACATAATTATATTTCGCCTCGAAACGAGGCATCACCAAGCTATGTACTTCCGTTTACTATTACACACTCGAACGGCTACGATTGCACACATATAGTAATGAATTTCCGCAAAGTAAAAAGTAGTATAAAGTAGCAGCGTAATTACAGGATAAAAGAGATTTCATCCTATTCCCAAAGGTGAGTAGAGCTAGAAACCCATCCTAATTATTCTTGTTTTGAAATTGCAGTTGTTAAGGCTGCAGAAACTAGTTGAACTTGTTTTCCTTTTTTTTTCTTTAAGGTTTTAAAATGTGCAGATATACAGATACAATAAGAAAACAAAACATGTTTTCTTTATAAGGACAGAAAAGTTTTTTAATAAAAAAGACAGTTCAGGAAGCTTTATTTCATTACTCTACTGCAGTTTATTCTTTTGAAATCTTTTGAAATAAACTTTATTACAAAGAGTTCACGTCACAGTAAATAAAGCACGACTGTTTCACTCACTGTTATATATATATATATATATATATATATATATATATATATATATATATATATATATATATATATATATATATATATATATATATATATATATATATATATATATAAAGTGTTTGTCTAATAAAACTACTAGAAAGAGTATCATATTCATGAAATGGAGTTATTATAAAACGAATATATAATAATCATTTCTACTATATGTAGAAATAATAATCTAAAGCGTTTGAAAACATAACTTTTAATAAGACCTTTATCTATGACAATAATTTATCTTCCTAAGTTCTGAACTAAGTTGTGTAATAGCACTCTCGTGGTTTGGTAACTACGTTCGCAATCTCGCTAGTGATTTACGCCCATGGATTTATTTTCATGAGAAAACTAAAGCTCTTAATTTTACAGGTATGTTTCCTACCTTCTTCTATTATTTGCTTCAAATATTTCAATAAATCTTAAAAATAAAATAACTAAATATATATCTCCACGCAATTCCTAATACAGGGGTACACAGAGGTCTAGTCTAGACAGTTAAGTCCTTTTTACCCACCTTCCACCGAAGATATTTTCGAGACAACGTGACAGGTTGTGAGCCCGTCGCCATCTTTAGGTCCAGGCCAACGATATAATAATTCGTACATAAGTTTTTTTTAAAAAAAAACCCATTGGTACGACCGCTTGAGGATTGAACTCGGGTCTCATGAGTCGAAATTCCGACCATCCAACCACTCGGCTATCGTAGCGTTATTATATTTTATTTGAAACTACGTTGTTAAATTAGTCTTCACAACATTTATTACCATTTGCGTATAGTCATACAAAATCTTCACTAAAATTTTACACATCGATCATGCGGAATAACGAAATCATATTCGAATAAATAACAGATAAATACAAAACCTATAAATTAAAGCATCCCCGAACGCTTATCATATAAACATCAGCCGGATTAAAATTAAAATAAAATTAAAGCTTATATCTTCGCCACAAAAATTAATATGTGTGAGATAGGCAGTCAGTAACAAATCCGATTAAAGGATATATTTTACCAGACTAGAAGGACTTAAGGACTTGGGTATGGTTTTACAGAATTCGTGGATTTGTGGTAACCCAGTGCTGGTTTAAAAAAATTTATTACCCAGCTTTCATTTTCCGGGTCCATTTCACCGCAGAATCGTTTTAGTTATGACAAAAAAGTGTATATAAAATTAAATAAAATAAAAAAAATTATTTCGTTTTCAAAACTTTGAAACATTACCATAAACGGCAGGCGCAAAACTACGAATTTTTTAAACATTATGTTTAAAGTGAGAATGCATTTGTAAATAAGGATATTAGGGTTTATCAAAAATGCAATCAATTGCAATTTGAGCAAAAAGATCAATTTGTTTCTAAAATATATCACGGTATGTCTAAGATTTCCCCATTACATACAATCATTGCACAAGCATTTGAATATTTTTCTTGCAAGAATTTGTCCAAATTCCATGAAAAATTGTAATCTGTTGGAGCAAGGTCCAGGGTGTATGGTGGATGTTGCATACATTCAAATTGTAGCTCATCTTAACTTAATGGTTATTTATTGTGTAGTGTGTGGTCTTGCGTTTTCATGAAGCAGCAGTAGCCTAGAAGGACTGACCAATCTCGGTTGTTTAGCAGTTAGATCTTCCTACATGGTTTGCAGTTGCTGACAATAGATATCTACCGAAATCGTTTGGCCAGATTTTAGAACACTGTAGTGAAGGACACCGGCTCTAGTCCACCAAACACTCACAAGTAACTTTTTATAAGTCAATTTTCGTTTAGGCCAGGATTTGGCTGGGTCTCCAAGGTTCAACCATTGCGACGAGCGCTTCCGATCATCGTACATTTTCATTTAATTTTTTTTAAACAGCCAATTTTCGTCACAAGTAATGATTCGATTTCCAATCGATTCATTATTTGGTCGGTTGAGAAAAGTAATACAGCAGTTGACGCGTGTCTTCACTTTCCAAAATTTGATTCACTTAATTAATTAGGTACAAATCGTTCAAGTTTTTTTTACTTTTCCGATTTGTTTCAAGTGGCTTATTACAGTTTTGACACTTATCCCGAAGCCTGCATCTATCTCAGAAATGCTTTGTGATAGATCCGCTTTCACAATAGCCTTCAATTTTTCATTTTCCACTTTGGACTCCGGCGTTCCACGGGGCTGGTTCTGAATGTCGAAATTTCCAGAAAAAAATGTTGAAATCAAAAACGTACCGTGCTTTCTTTTGCGACACGAGCGCCGTACACATCATTAATCCTTCGACCTGTTTCTGCAGCACTACTGCCACAAAACTCACGGAATTAGTACTCGTAAATATACCGATATTTCATATTTAACATTGTACGGTAATAAGCGAAGTCAAAAAAGTGAGGAGAAAAAACAAATGAATGACTGTTTTCAAAACTTAAATGTATCTGCTAAACGAATTTATAAATTTGAATTTGGAATTCTTAAGCAAAGAGGATGTATTTCAGATTTTAACAGTGGTAGAGCCACGCATCAACTTTTGTTGTTGCATGAATGGGCCGGCTCGACCGGCGAAGTACCACGACCTCACAGAATACCGGCGTAAAGTGGAAGTCTAACAAACTTCTGCGTTTCGTCTGGTGAGTTCAGGTAACCGGAGGCCCACACACCCCTCTCCCCAATTGGGGGGGGGGGCACTCTAAGGCCGACAACGCATCTGCTATGCCTCTGGTATTGCGGGTGTTCATGGGCGGCGGTAATCACCAATGGGGGCACTCTAAGGCCGACAACGCATCTGCTATGCCTCTGGTATTGCGGGTGTTCATGGGCGGCGGTAATCACTTACCATCACGTGAGCCGCCTGCTCGTTTGCCGGCTTTTCTATAAAAAAAAGTAATTTCTTAAACTCTTTTTAATATGTTCTTCACGATGATGATACCTGAAGGGTGCTAGCAGGCCCTTAGAGGTCGTTAAAGTAAAATTATAGGACATATTATATGAGCCAATCATTGGAAATGTTATATATATTATAGGATCCAAGCAATCTCATTCAGAGGTAATTGAAATAATGAAAGAAAATTAATTGAAAGTCATGAATTTATCGGAGACAAAACGAAAGGATGGAAACGATGAAGTTTCTGGTGGATGGTTTACTAGTGTGTTTAGAATTACCAGAGAGTGAGAGGGGGCACTCTAAGGGAGGCAACGCATCTGCTAAGCCTCTGGTATTGCGGGTGTTCATGGGCGGTGGTAATCACTTACCATCACGTGAGCCACCTGCTCGTTTGCCTCCCTTTTCCTATATAAAAAAAAAGATCAAAGTGGACAGTACGACACAGCACTAATTTCATACGTACAAGGAGAGACTGGTATTAGGTCCATACCAGTCTCTCCTTGTCTTCTCCCTCGAACCGTACACGCTTTTATTCGTTACCGGTGTACTGAATATTGGTCTATTGTTTTTTCAGATGGTTATCTCGCCATGCTTCGCTAGCCAATGGTATTTTCAAGCTTTTTCGGTCCTCGTTATCTCTTACGACACCCTTCGATAGAAAGGTTGCAGTATGTTCTTAGCTTTCGTAAAGATGCCCGAAAAAATGAGAAGTTCTGAAAAACCTGAGGGTGTTTCTGTATTGTATCTTTTTGTGTTATTAATATTTTATGCAATGATATTTTTTATTTATAACAGATTAGGTTTCAACCCGATAGCCTGGTTGGTAGTAACCCTGCCTTCGAAGCTAAGGGTTGCGAGTTCGAATCTCGCAAGAGGCAAACTTTTGGTGGATGAATACAAATGTTTGTACATAAGTTTTGGAAATTTATATGTACAAATACATAGAATATCATTGATTTGGACATTAAGAGAGAGATAAGCTCAACATCAAGCTTTGTTGGAAAATGGGTCGAAATGATTACATTCTCTAGACCTCTGCCTACCGCATTATATTGCGTGAATATATAATAGAAGACATATTAAGTGAACTTTGGACACCGCAATGTCTGTCAGGTCAGCTAGTAGTATGTTAATATAATGTAATAAGTGTGAACAAAATACTGAATAACGGCTGTATCTCGTTTAAGCCTCTGGCCTTTAAAACCAATCTGGGATAAATGATTGCACTGCGTAGTATAAAACAAAACTGCCCTAGGCGAGCGGTCTTATTTAGGTTTTCTAAGTAAATGGTGTGGATTTTAAAGGATCAATTTTAAACATTATCAATTTATGATAATGTTTCCTGGTTGTTTTTTGTTTGTTTTTTACCAGCTTTTACCCGCGGCTTTAATTGTATTCATGTTTTTCAATAACTAAAAAAGTGATAATAATAAATAATAGTAGAAAATAGTCACGATAGCCGAGTGGTTGGGTGATTGGAATTTCGAGTCGAGAGACCCAAGTTCGATTCCCAGGTGGCAGGCTCGTACCAGTAGGTTTTTCAATAAACTTATGTACGAATTACATCGTTGGCTTGGACATAAAGATGGCGAAGGGCTTACCACCTATCGCTTTGTGGCGAAAATATATTCGGTGGAAGGTGGACTCAGAGGTCTAAACTAGACCTCTGCCTACCGCATTATATTGCGTGAATATATAATAGAAGACATATTAAGTGAACTTTGGACACCGCAATGTCTGTCAGGTCAGCTAGTAGTATGTTAATATAATGTAATAAGTGTGAACAAAATACTGAATAACGGCTGTATCTCGTTTAAGCCTCTGGCCTTTAAAACCAATCTGGGATAAATGATTGCACTGCGTAGTATAAAACAAAACTGCCCTAGGCGAGCGGTCTTATTTAGGTTTTCTGGTGGATATGGTTTACTAGTGTGTTTAGAATTACCAGAGAGTGAGAGGGGGCACTCTAAGGGAGGCAACGCATCTGCTAAGCCTCTGGTATTGCGGGTGTTCATGGGCGGTGGTAATCACTTACCATCACGTGAGCCACCTGCTCGTTTGCCTCCCTTTTCCTATATAAAAAAAAAGATCAAAGTGGACAGTACGACACAGCACTAATTTCATACGTACAAGGAGAGACTGGTATTAGGTCCATACCAGTCTCTCCTTGTCTTCTCCCTCGAACCGTACACGCTTTTATTCGTTACCGGTGTACTGAATATTGGTCTATTGTTTTTTCAGATGGTTATCTCGCCATGCTTCGCTAGCCAATGGTATTTTCAAGCTTTTTCGGTCCTCGTTATCTCTTACGACACCCTTCGATAGAAAGGTTGCAGTATGTTCTTAGCTTTCGTAAAGATGCCCGAAAAAATGAGAAGTTCTGAAAAACCTGAGGGTGTTTCTGTATTGTATCTTTTTGTGTTATTAATATTTTATGCAATGATATTTTTTATTTATAACAGATTAGGTTTCAACCCGATAGCCTGGTTGGTAGTAACCCTGCCTTCGAAGCTATGGGTTGCGAGTTCGAATCCCGCAAGAGGCAAACATTTGGTGGATGAATACAAATGTTTGTACATAAGTTTTGGAAATTTATATGTACAAATACATACAGTATCATTCATTTGGACATTAAGAGAGCGCTAAGCTCAACATCAAGCTTTGTTGGAAAATGGGTCGAAATAATTACATTCTCTAGACCTCTGCCTACCTCATTATATTGCGTGAATATATAATAGAAGACATATTAAGTGAACTTTGGACACCGCAATGTCTGTCGGGTCAGCTAGTAGTAGGTTAATATAATGTAATAAGTGTGAACAAAATACTGAATAACGGCTGTATCGCGTTTAAGCCTCTGACCTTTAAAACCAATCTGGGATAAATGATTGCACTGCGTAGTGTAAAACAAAACTGCCCTGGGCGAGCGGTCTTATTTAGGTTTTCTAAGTAAATAGTGTGGATTTTAAAGGAAGTAATCAATTTATGATAATGTTTCCTGGTTGTTTTTTGTTTGTTTTTTACCAGCTTTTACCCGCGGCTTTAATTGTATTCATGTTTTTAAATAAAAGTGATAATAATAAATAATAGTAGAAAATAGTCACGATAACCGAGTGGTTTGGTGATTGGAATTTCGAGTCGAGAGACCCAAGTTCGATTCCCAGGTGGCAGGCTCGTACCAGTAGGTTTTTCAATAAACTTATGTACGAATTATATCGTTGGCTTGGACATAAAGATGGCGACGGGCTTACCACCTATCGCGTTGTCGCGAAAATATATTCGGTGGAAGGTGGACTCAGAGGTCTATACTAGACCTCTGCCTACCGCATTATATTGCGTGAATATATAATAGAAGACATATTAAGTGAACTTTGGACACCGCAATGTCTGTCAGGTCAGCTAGTAGTATGTTAATATAATGTAATAAGTGTGAACAAAATACTGAATAACGGCTGTATCGCGTTTAAGCCTCTGACCTTTAAAACCAATCTGGGATAAATGATTGCACTGCGTAGTGTAAAACAAAACTGCCCTGGGCGAGCGGTCTTATTTAGGTTTTCTAAGTAAATAGTGTGGATTTTAAAGGATCAATTTTAAACATTATCAATTTATGATAATGTTTCCTGGTTGTTTTTGTTTGTTTTTACCAGCTTTTACCCGCGGCTTTAATTGTATTCATGTTTTCAATAACTAAAAAGTGATAATAATAATTATCGTTACAAAGTAAATAAAATTATTACAATATGATTATTTCCGCCTTCGCAATTAATGTATTAATCAACATATTAGAAATTCATTTTATCGAAATAAAGTTTCTGTTCTGTATGTTTAAAAATATAGAAACTAAAATGTTTCTTTAGCGTCTGTTGATAATATTTATGTGTTTGAGTCCATAAATAAATCTAAAGCGAAAGTTTACACTCATACATAGTTATGACTCTGAAATCATACAATATCAAAAAGTACTTGACCTTTGAAGATAAAATTTTGTACCTAAATACAATATGAATAGAATATGTCCACTATGAAATGATATTGGGAAACTACATTCGTAAGAGGGAAGAACAGACGATATGGAAAAGTTTGTACACAAGTTAGCCGTTGCTGTTTTTTTTTTTTTCAAGAATAATAGTTTTACTTTCATCATACGTTTTCTACGACAACATTTCTTACTTTGCTCTTTATTCATAAAATAGATTTATTTATTTCTTGTTTGTTTGATGACCACTTATAATAGAATTCTGCATAAAATAGATTTGAAAATGTAAAAGCAACAACATTTATCACTTTACGCTTGTTTTGCAACTTTGTATGATATTCCCGTCAATTAGTCGAAGCTTCAGAGAATTGCGTACATTAAAATAATACGCTGTAACGCTAACATTTTAAATGTACATTCTCTGTTCAAATTGAAAAAATTTAAATTTACAATTGTGTAAGGAAGATTTTATAATGGTTTCAGATGAATACCCGTTGTAACTATATGTATTTACATTAAACTCTAAAAGGTTGAAATTTTTGGCTTTTCTCAAAAGCAAATAGTTGGGCCGAGAAACGATGCCATATATGACCTAAATAAAATATATTTTAGAAAAGAATAGAAAAAGCATTTATTCAGCACAGACAGTTCACACATCAACAAAAATATTAATGTTTAAGAAATAAAATGAAAAAAAAAAAAAAAAAAAAAAAAAAAAAAAAAAAAAAAAAAAAAAAAAAAAAAAAAAAAAAAAAAAAAAAAAAAAAAAAAAAAAAAAAAAAAAAAAAAAAAAAAAAAAAAAAAAAAAAAAAAAAAAAAAAAAAAAAAAAAAAAAAAAAAAAAAAAAAAAAAAAACAAGTACTATTGCTCCGATAAGGGGCTATGTGAATATGGTGTTACTCGGCGCTGATTTTTAACCAAAAAACCGACTCATTGGCGTTACGAACGTAGCACACCTATTATGTGTAGCCTTCATATTAACATTTAACATATTTTGATTTTGTTCTGTAGGGTTCATAATTTTAATCTAAAAATTTACTGTTATAAGGTTATAAGGAGAGTCCATCTATCAACCATCGAGAGGCCCTTATTAATTTCAGTAATTACATACGAAATTAACTCATCGCCTTAATAGTTTATTCCAAAAATTTCCTGTTTCTTTTACATATATCAATTCAAATATTGGATTGTCTCAATTACTCATATATTTTACAAGCATTCTATGTAATTTTCTAATTTTATTTGGTAATACTCATCGGATGCCTTTGTGCACTGTGTGGCTTTTCTTAGAGCTAGAGCGTTTTGAGTTTTTCAAGAGACATTTTACATAAGCTGAAAAAATTCGTTTTTTAAATTATCGGGAATTTGTTCAACAGTGATAGTTTTACTAGAGTTGAATTCGCTGGATAGTCGATAAATATCACGAATATCTGAATATTTAAATTAAAGATAGTAAGAAAAGTATGTTGTCTTGAATAATCAATGTAAAAAGAAATACACTGTTAACATTTTTGTTATTCTGTTGAATAGAATAGGTTGGGGAAAAAGTCTTTTCGCATTATAGTGTGTGAACTTGTAGTAAAATCTATACTATTTGTATCTGGCTGGATTTGGTATCATTAAAAGTTTAAATTTTATAGATAGATAAGATAATTTCAAATTCAAGTGGGGAAAATGTCTGATTTTTATTTATTTTATTGTAAGTGATAATAACAATTATCGTTACAAAGTAAATAAAATTATTACAATATGATTATTTCCGCCTTCGCAATTAATGTATTAATCAACATATTAGAAATTAATTTTATCGAAATAAAGTTTCTGTTCTGTATGTTTAAAAATATAGAAACTAAAATGTTTCTTTAGCGTCTGTTTATAATATTTATGTGTTTGAGTCCATAAATAAATCTAAAGCGAAAGTTTACACTCATACATAGATGTGACTCTAAAATCATACAATATCAAAAAGTACTTGACCTTTGAAGATAAAATTTAGTACCTAAATACAATATGAATAGAATATGTCCACTATGAAATGATATTGGGAAACTACATTCGTAAGAGGGAAGAACAGACGATATGGAAAAGTTTGTACACAAGTTAGCCGTTGCTGTATTTTTTTTCAAGAATAATAGTTTTACTCTCATCATACGTTTTATACGACAACATTTCTTACTTTGCTCTTCATTCATAAAATAGATTTGAAAATGTAAAAGCAACAACATTTATCACTTAACGCTTGTTTTGCAACTTTGTATGATATTCCCGTCAATTAGTCGAAGCTTCAGAGAATTGCTTATATTAAAATAATACGCTGTACTAACATTTTAAATGTACATTCTCCGTTCAAATTGAAAAAATATAAATTTACAACTGTGTAAGGAACATTTTTATAATGGTTTCAGATGCATACCCGTTGTAACTATATGTATTTACATTAAACACTAAAAGGTTGAAATTTTTGGATTTTCTTAAAAGCAAATAGTTGGGCCGAGAAACGATGCCATATATGACCAAAATAAAATTTATTTTAGAAAAGAATAGAAAAAGCATTTATTCAGCACAGACAGTTCACACATCAACAAAAATATTAATGTTTAAGAAATAAAATGAAAAAAAAAAACAAGTAGTATTGCTTCGATAAGGGGCTATGTGAATATGGTGTCCAAAAAACCGACTCATTGGCGTTACGAACGTAGCACATCTACTATGTGTAACCTTAATATTAACATTTAACATATTTTGTTTTTGCTCTGTAGGGTTAATAATTTTAATCTAAAAATTTACTGTTATTAGGTTACTAGGAGAGTCCATCTACCAAACATCGAGAGGCCCTTATTAATTTCAGTAATTACGTACGAAATTAACTCATCGCCTTAATAGTTTATTCCAAAAATTTCCTGTTTCTTTTACATATATCAATTCAAATATTGGATTGTCTCAATTACTCATATATTTTACAAGCATTCTATCTAATTTTCTAATTTTATTTGGTAATACTCATCGGATGCCTTTGTGCACTGTGTGTGGCTTTTCTTAGAGCTAGAGCGTTTTGAGTTTTTCAAGAGACATTTTACATAAGCTGAAAAAATTCGTTTTTTAAATTGTCGGGAATTTGTTCAGCAGTGATAGTTTTACTAGAGTTGAATTCGCTGGATAGTCGATAAATATCACGAATATCTGAATATTTAAATTAAAGATAGTAAGAAAAGTATGTTGTCTTGAATAATCAATGTAAAAAGAAATACACTGTCTACATTTTTGTTATTCTGTTGAATAGAATAGGTTGGGGAAAAAGTCTTTTCGCATTATAGTGTGTGAACTTGTAGTAAAATCTATACTTTT
The DNA here is from genome assembly GCA_029286605.1 of Sericinus montela. Taxonomy (NCBI): domain Eukaryota; kingdom Metazoa; phylum Arthropoda; class Insecta; order Lepidoptera; family Papilionidae; genus Sericinus; species Sericinus montela. The sequence goes on from JAGSMR010000004.1 coordinate 9,844,865, forward strand.
TGTATCTGGCTGGATTTGGTATCATTAAAAGTTTAAATTTTATAGATAGATAAGATAATTTCAAATTCAAGTGGGGAAAATGTCTGATTTTTATTTATTTTTTGTACAGTCAAGATGAGTGAATGTAACGAAGAAGTTCGATACATTTTAAAATTTTACTTCAAAAAAGGTAAAAATGCATCGCAAGAGATTAAAGTAAGAAGTTGAGAGAAACCGGCCAGAATTAATCACCAGAAGGGGTGTGGTTTTACACACATCTTTAGCTACTCAGAAAAAATTAAGAGAGCTTAGCAGTGAGGTGTTAATGCATCCACCGTATAGTCCTAAAAATAGTACGTTGTGAATTTTCTTAAAAAATGCGAAGAAACTTCTCCCCCAACCGGTTATTATGATAATTTCGAACTCTAACCATAACATTCGATTCCCTTTTTGTTAGTATGCTAATATCCAATTATAATAATTTTTATTTCCAACCAATTTCCTATACTGGGGTAGACAGTGGTGAAGACAATGAAGTTATTTCGACCCACTTTTCTCCGAAGCTTATTTGGTACATATAAAGAAAAAAAATTTACTTTGTTAATTTGTTAAAATTGTGACGTATAGGTAAAGATCTTGTAGACTTATCTCAAAGTAACAAAATATGCTGGAGTTATATTCATTAAATTGTATTGTAGGCTACTATTTATTTTAAATTACGTAGGTTAAGTGAAGACTGACTTGACGTGTTATATGATTAAACGCTTTGTGAAGCGTCTGTAGCGTGACCATGCATAAAGAGAACACACGAGTTCACAAGCTTAAACTTAAATCTTATCATGTGGGTAACTGTTGAACCAAAAAGATGTTTTCATTTTTACTTTTGTTACATCATTATTTTGCCATTTGTAGTGTAATCCCGCAAACATTAGTGGTTAACAAAACTATATAGTCCTGTGGCTGGCAGCATCTTTTATTATAGTTTTCAATGTGTTCTTTTACTGACACTGCTACAATTTTTTTTTTCAAAATTTAAGGCTTTTTAATTTTTTATTGCTATATTTGTCAATTTTAGTACCTTGTGTGATGACTTTTAAATTCTCTATTAGAAAAATAAGCCGCAGCTGTAGCACTAAAGAAAAGTAAAAAGTTTGTTAGTGATTTCATTCCATTTGTAGTTATTATAAACTTTGACTTTTATTATTTATTGTACAAGCACATTTTTTAAAAAGATCATATTAACAGAGAGAGCAGCTTGTAAACTTTCGTGGGCGTTGGCGAGTTGATCCATAATGCCTAAAGTTTAAAGTCTAAAGTCTGAGACCTCGAAGCTCCCTCACTATAAAGTATGGTGGAAAGAAAATAATAATACGAAATAGTTGTAATAAATACCAATGTTTCTTATATATCGCCAGAGATCGCAAACTATCTAGCACCTTTATAATTAAATGAAAGGTCGTTTAGACATGTGTATCTATAGAATCGTAGAACAGAAGACACAATGGTTGTTTTATATGACATCGCAATTGTCGACTTCGAGGCGAGGCGAAATTTCTCATTAATTCATTACACTTAGTTTGATGGTTTTTCTTATAGAAATTTTCCATAATTATCACATTTGCAAACGACTGAACAATCCCCATAATCTTTGGCACTTTTACCAGTTTTAATTATTTAGGTGTGATATGTAAGTAGTATATATAAATGGGTTATTAGCACCAATATTATTATCTACCACAAACCTATTATGTTTTGTGTGAACACAGTTAAGATGAGCCAGTTAATCAAATCATATTTTGTATTTATCTAAATAAGAACACATAAACTATAATGATAGCAGTAAAAGTACTGACATTTTGAAAGGGCTACCAAGTGATTGGGTGATCGGAATACGAATTAGGAGACTCGAGACTCTTTAATCCCGGAAGATTAATACGATTTGTATTATTGCCTTCCATACTTCGACGTGACGTGGCCTCATGGCGTGAAATTGGGGTTTCTCTACCCCAGTACTGATAATTCCGTGAAGATTATTTAATATATCATCAGATCGAAGAGACACCTTTTCAAGTTCAAAGTATTAAAACAGAATGCGTTTAAATTTAGCCTAGAAAATAATGTTATGTTACGTTACAATATAAAATGTAATTAAATATTTGGTGAACTAAAACCATTAAAAAATAGTTAAGAGTTGCCGATTCGAATCTCGCTAGGGGAAAATATTTGAGTGATAAATAAGAATATTTATACTCTAGTCACCAACAGTGACTTGACTGTAAATATTCTTATTTATATAAATATGTAGCCCTGCAATTTTACATCTATGTAAATATATGACTCCGTTTAGTGTCCTACAGACTCGCCGGGACACTGGTTCACTTTGCATATTGTTTTAGTGTGTTGTCTCAGATTCAAGAAAATATCTATATTCTAGCCTGTCAAGATGTAACAGCGTCCTTAAATCATAAATTTTAAAATATTAATAAATATTAACCTATTCATAAACGTATTTACTAACACGGTATACTTAATTCTTACGCTCTGATTCATGGCGTGTTATCAACGTTAGTATAAAGCGGATAACACGTTATGTTAGGAAAATTTCCACTCAACATTGTCTGGATTTTCGCTTCAATAAATCTATACAAGCTTTCTAAAATATTTCTCGTGTGTTCATATTATGTTGATCAAATCGAAGGCTGCACATATTATAATTTTATAGGCAATGTATGAAAAGCCATTGTGAACATTTTTAATGACTATTTTTAATTTTTCTCTTGGGAGTAAAGTAAAAAGGTAAACAATGCATGAGCATTGTTTACCTTTTTAAATGATTAATTGGTCGATTTGTAGTAATTACACATGAGTTGAGTACAATGATGGTATCAATTTATACTACTCACGATGGACCAAATTATATCTGTTGAAATGTAGGCTAAAAGGACTTCATTCTCTTTAGAGATATTTATATCTGGTTACCACAAGTCGTAAAACCTTTTTTTTATAAAATTCTCCTTAGCGCCTTGCCGTCCGAGATCGTAAGAAATGTGTTATTATTATCATCAAATATATGATAATGGTAGGTTATTTTGACAATTTTTTAATGAAATAAAGAGGAAATCTACAATCGTACATGAATTTTTATGTAAATCTTCTCTCTAATATTATTTTCATCACCTTATCAAAACCCGTAACCTCTCAGCTAGGTTACCACTAAATGGCTTGAATATCGAACCAAGAAAATTCTATAATATTTTAATATTTTGCTTTACTTTACGAAAATCAACATCTTTCGCTATAATATTTTACGGAATGTGGCAAAGAGCAATCGGCTTCCCTAATGAAAGGTAACTACATGGTAGGCCTTCCTTTTTAGTAGAAATTGAAAAAGACAAAGTTTGAAGTAAAGGCAGAAAGAAAGATTCGGGTCCCGGTATCCTTCACCAGATGAAACGTAAAGGTACAAGATATATCTACTTCACGCTGATATTTTGCAAGGTCAGGGTGCAGTTACCTTCTTTTTTGAGCTTACTAAGGGCTCATTTTGTATTGAATCTAATTTTTATTACAGCTATTAATTTAAAAGTCTAAATAATTAAAAAATCTCTGTTTACTTTTATATAGATCACACAAAATTCATGTCATCATCTTTATTAAGAGCATCTTAATGTTTTGACATTTAAAAAAAGTAATCAAACGGTTCATTAAAGCACACCACGTTAAGGTCAATGGACATAACAAGTATCCGTTATAATTCATCCGGGTGGTGGATAGAAAAGGACATTTATCCAAACATGATAGATTACTGTTTGACACATAAATATAATATATAAATATTGAGATATAATCTTATGATAATAACAAATGAAATACTTTACTTTTATGGGATTATTTTGTTAGCTAACAGAGCGCAGATGTTTGGTAACTTATGCAGTCAATAGAGGCTTGCAATGCCAAACGAAAATCAGTTTGAAAGTCTAGTGATGGAATACTTCATGATTATACTCACTTTCTATACTTTCAAAATCTCAGCACTACTGGGTACTAATAAAATGTGAGGATATTGGCCCTGAAGTCCAGAGATGGTAAATCAGTTTTATTTTATTTTTTGTATCAGTAACGAACAAATAGCTTATATTATATCTCTTTTATAGCATAAAAAGTAACGAAATTACGCAAAAAACTGTATTTGAAATATGTGTGATGATATATGGCCTACACCGTCAGGGACTATGCGTGAAGAGATGTATTATTTTTTTTATTTAGTATCAAAAACGAAATAATAGTCAGACTAGTCTGTAGGAGCTATAAAAAACAAAGCTTTTAAATGTACGCAATAAAAATGCGGTCTATTATATATTATGTGACATATTTTATTACAAATAAAAACTATATTATATCTCTTTTATAACATAAAAAGTAACGATATTACGCAAAAAAACTGTATTTGAAATATGTATGATAATATATGGCCTACACCGTCAGGGACTATGCGTGAAGAGATGTATTATTTTTTTTTATTTAGTATCAAAAACGAAATAATAGTCAGACTAGTCTGTAGGAGCTATAAAAAACAAAGCTTTTAAATGTACGCAATAAAAATGCGGTCTATTATATTTATGTGACATATTTTATTACAAATAAAAACTATTTGAGTAATTTCCTTCAACTAGAATCACAAAGCTTTCATATTAAAGCGAATGTAAAGAAAAGCGTCCCCAAACAGTTAATGTGTAGTTCAATAGGCAGTATTTCAAAACAACATATAGCAGGAGGTCTAGACAATTAGTTCTTTCGCGTGGATGATTTTTAGTTGGTATTATTGTCCTTCTGGGAACCGACTGGGTCCGGTTTAGCCTGTTTTATTTGCCTTTCAGATAGAAATGGTCATTATACACCACAGTTATCAGATATTTTTCAACGAAGCTATTTGAGATGACTCTGCGGTCGCTCATCGTAGAGTCTACTCGCTTGAGGATGCCTTGTTTTGAGGCGAAACACGTGTCGCGTTTTCGGTGGTGGTATATGTTACCTGGTTTGAGTGTAGTGGTGGTGATGCATACAGTGGAATTAGTGCACACATCTGTGGAATTAGTGCACACATCTGTGGAATTAGTGCACACATCTGTGGAATTAGTGCACACATCTGTGGAATTAGTGCACACATCTGTGGAATTAGTGCACACATCTGTGGAATTAGTGCACACATCTGTGGAATTAGTGCACACATCTGTGGAATTAGTGCACACATCTGTGGAATTAGTGCACACATCTGTGGAATTAGTGCACACATCTGTGGAATTAGTGCACACATCTGTGGAATTAGTGCACACATCTGTGGAATTAGTGCACACATCTGTGGAATTAGTGCACACATCTGTGGAATTAGTGCACACATCTGTGGAATTAGTGCACACATCTGTGGAATTAGTGCACACATCTGTGGAATTAGTGCACACATCTGTGGAATTAGTGCACACATCTGTGGAATTAGTGCACACATCTGTGGAATTAGTGCACACATCTGTGGAATTAGTGCACGCATCTGTGGGAGGGAGGGTGGTGCTCTTCTTCTCTTCGGACCAGGTAACATATACCTTTTTATATTTTCATGCGGAGGGTTGCGAAGTAATTTTTTCAATAACAACTTTACAATGAATTTCCGCAAAGTAACGCCTGAGTCAATTAATTAACCCTTATTATTACCCTTATTTCTATTGGAACGCAACAGTTTTTCCATACATTTCTTATGTTACAATTGAATACAATTCCGTCTCGCCATCGGATAAAATTCAAGTGATTTGGTTAAACTTATTTTAAATTATCGCTATTCATGCACAGATTTGTCACCAAGCCCATGAAGTTAGCGTAAATACACATTTCGTAGCTTTCTGATATTTTAAGTAAATTAAATATTCTTGTGAAGCTACTGTAGAAATTGTGGATAGATATTAAATTACTCAGTTCTCCTTATTTTTATAAGTAACTACTAAACCCGGTGCGTTTCTATAGCTTTCTGATATTTTAAGTAAATTAAATATTCTTGTAAAACTACTGTAGAAATTGTGGATAGATATTAAATTACTCAGTTCTCCTTATTTTTATAAGTAACTGCTAAACCCGGTGCGTTTCTGTAGCTTTCTCTGATATTTTATGTAAATTAAATATTCTTGTGAAGCTACTGTAGAAATTGTGATAGATATTAAATTACTCAGTTCTCCTTATTTTTATAAGTAACTACTAAACCCGGTGCGTTTCTATAGCTTTCTCTGATATTTTAAATAAATTAAATATTCTTGTAAAACTACTGTAGAAATTGTGGATAGATATTAAATTACTCAGTTCTCCCTTATTTTTATAAGTAACTGCTAAACCCGGTGCGTTTCTGTAGCTTTCTGATATTTTAAGTAAATTAAATATTCTTGTAAAACTACTGTAGAAATTATGATAGATATTAAATTACTCAGTTCTCCTTATTTTTATAAGTAACTGCTAAACCTGGTGCGTTTCTATAGCTTTCTCTGATATTTTAAGTAAATTAAATATTCTTGTGAAACTACTGTAGAAATTGTGGATAGATATTAAATTACTCAGTTCTCCTTATTTTTATAAGTAACTGCTAAACCCGGTGCGTTTCTGTAGCTTTCTGATATTTTAAATAAATTAAATATTCTTGTAAAACTACTGTAGAAATTGTGATAGATATTAAATTACTCAGTTCTCCTTATTTTTATAAGTAACTGCTAAACCCAGTGCGTTTCTATAGCTTTCTGATATTTTAAATAAATTAAATATTCTTGTAAAACTACTGTAGAAATTATGATAGATATTAAATTACTCAGTTCTCCTTATTTTTATAAGTAACTACTAAACCCGGTGCGTTTCTATAGCTTTCTGATATTTTAAATAAATTAAATATTCTTGTAAAACTACTGTAGAAATTATGATAGATATTAAATTACTCAGTTCTCCTTATTTTTATAAGTAACTGCTAAACCCGGTGCGTTTCTGTAGCTTTCTGATATTTTAAGTAAATTAAATATTCTTGTGAAGCTACTGTAGAAATTATGATAGATATTAAATTACTCAGTTCTCCTTATTTTTATAAGTAACTACTAAACCCGGTGCGTTTCTGTAGCTTTCTCTGATATTTTAAGTAAATTAAATATTCTTGTGAAACTACTGTAGAAATTGTGATAGATATTAAATTACTCAGTTCTCCTTATTTTTATAAGTAACTGCTAAACCCGATGCGTTTCTATAGCTTTCTGATATTTTAAGTAAATTAAATATTCTTGTGAAACTACTGTAGAAATTGTGATAGATATTAAATTACCAGTTCTCCTTATTTTTATAAGTAACTGCTAAACCTGGTGCGTTTCTATAGCTTTCTCTGATATTTTAAGTAAATTAAATATTCTTGTGAAACTACTGTAGAAATTGTGGATAGATATTAAATTACCAGTTCTCCTTATTTTTATAAGTAACTGCTAAACCCGATGCGTTTCTATAGCTTTCTGATATTTTAAGTAAATTAAATATTCTTGTAAAACTACTGTAGAAATTGTGATAGATATTAAATTACCAGTTCTCCTTATTTTTATAAGTAACTGCTAAACCTGGTGTGTTTCTGTAGCTTTCTCTGATATTTTAAGTAAATTAAATATTCTTGTGAAGCTACTGTAGAAATTATGATAGATATTAAATTACTCAGTTCTCCTTATTTTTATAAGTAATCATAAACCCGGTGCGTTTCTATAGCTTTCTCTGATATTTTAAGTAAATTAAATATTCTTGTAAAACTACTGTAGAAATTGTGATAGATATTAAATTACTCAGTTCTCCTTATTTTTATAAGTAATCATAAACCCGGTGCGTTTCTATAGCTTTCTGATATTTTAAGTAATTAAATATTCTGTGAAACTACTGTAGAAATTATGATAGATATTAAATTACTCAGTTCTCCTTATTTTTATAAGTAACTGCTAAACCCGGTGCGTTTCTGTAGCTTTCTCTGATATTTTAAATAAATTAAATATTCTTGTGAAACTACTGTAGAAATTATGATAGATATTAAATTACTCTGTTCTCCTTATTTTTATAAGTAACTACTAAACCCGGTGCGTTTCTATAGCTTTCTCTGATATTTTAAGTAAATTAAATATTCTTGTGAAACTACTGTAGAAATTGTGATAGATATTAAATTACTCAGTTCTCCCTTATTTTTATAAGTAACTGCTAAACCCGGTGTGTTTCTGTAGCTTTCTCTGATATTTTAAGTAAATTAAATATTCTTGTGAAGCTACTGTAGAAATTGTGATAGATATTAAATTACTCAGTTCTCCCTTATTTTTATAAGTAACTGCTAAACCCGATGCGTTTCTATAGCTTTCTCTGATATTTTAAGTAAATTAAATATTCTTGTGAAACTACTGTAGAAATTGTGATAGATATTAAATTACTCAGTTCTCCTTATTTTTATAAGTAACTGCTAAACCCGATGCGTTTCTATAGCTTTCTCTGATATTTTAGTAAATTAAATATTCTTGTGAAACTACTGTAGAAATTATGATAGATATTAAATTACTCAGTTCTCATATTTTTATAAGTAACTACTAAACCCGGTGCGTTTCTGTAGCTTTCTGATATTTTAAGTAAATTAAATATTCTGTGAAACTACTGTGAAATTGTGATAGACATTAAATTACTCTGTTCTCCTTATTTTTATAAGTAACTACTAAACCCGGTGCGTTTCTATAGCTTTCTCTGATATTTTAAGTAAATTAAATATTCTTGTGAAACTACTGTAGAAGTGTGATAGATATTAAATTACTCAGTTCTCCTTATTTTTATAAGTAACTGCTAAACCCGGTGTGTTTCTGTAGCTTTCTCTGATATTTTAAGTAAATTAAATATTCTTGTGTGAAACTACTGTAGAAGTGTGATAGATATTAAATTACTCAGTTCTCCTTATTTTTATAAGTAACTGCTAAACCCGATGCGTTTCTATAGCTTTCTCTGATATTTTAAGTAAATTAAATATTCTTGTGTGAAACTACTGTAGAAGTGTGATAGATATTAAATTCTCAGTTCTCCCTTATTTTTATAAGTAACTACTAAACCCGGTGCGTTTCTGTAGCTTTCTCTGATATTTTAAGTAAATTAAATATTCTTGTGAAGCTACTGTAGAAATTGTGATAGATATTAAATTACTCAGTTCTCCTTATTTTTTATAGTAACTGCTAAACCCGGTGTGTTTCTGTAGCTTTCTCTGATATTTTAAGTAAATTAAATATTCTTGTGGAAACTACTGTAGAAATTATGATAGATATTAAATTACTCAGTTCTCCTTATTTTTTATATAAGTAACTGCTAAACCCGATGCGTTTCTATAGCTTTCTGATATTTTAAGTAAATTAAATATTCTTGTGTGAAACTACTGTAGAAATTGTGATAGATATTAAATTACCAGTTCTCCTTATTTTTATAAGTAACTGCTAAACCCGGTGCGTTTCTAGCTTTCTCTGATATTTTAAGTAAATTAAATATTCTTGTGAAACTACTGTAGAAATTGTGATAGATATTAAATTACTCAGTTCTCCTTATTTTTATAAGTAACTGCTAAACCCGGTGCGTTTCTATAGCTTTCTCCTGATATTTTAAGTAAATTAAATATTCTTGTGAAACTACTGTAGAAATTGATAGATATTAAATTACTCAGTTCTCCTTATTTTTATAGTAACTACTAAACCAGTGCGTTTCTATAGCTTTCTCCTGATATTTTAAGTAATTAAATATTCTGTGAAACTACTGTGAAATTGTGATAGATATTAAATTACTCAGTTCTCCTTATTTTTATAGTAACTGCTAAACCGGTGCGTTTCTAGCTTTCTCTGATATTTTATGTAAATTAAATATTCTGTGAAACTACTGTAGAAATTGTGATAGATATTAAATTACTCAGTTCTCCTTATTTTTATAAGTAACTGCTAAACCCGATGCGTTTCTATAGCTTTCTCTGATATTTTAAGTAAATTAAATATTCTTGTGAAACTACTGTAGAAATTGTGATAGATATTAAATTACTCAGTTCTCATATTTTTATAAGTAACTGCTAAACCCGATGCGTTTCTATAGCTTTCTCTGATATTTTAAGTAAATTAAATATTCTTGTAAAACTACTGTAGAAATTGTGATAGATATTAAATTACTCAGTTCTCCTTATTTTTATAAGTAACTACTAAACCCGGTGCGTTTCTATAGCTTTCTCTGATATTTTAAGTAAATTAAATATTCTTGTGAAACTACTGTAGAAATTGTGATAGATATTAAATTACTCCAGTTCTCCTTATTTTTATAAGTAACTACTAAACCCGGTGCGTTTCTATAGCTTTCTCTGATATTTTAAGTAAATTAAATATTCTTGTGAAGCTACTGTAGAAATTGTGATAGATATTAAATTACTCAGTTCTCCTTATTTTTATAAGTAACTACTAAACCCGGTGCGTTTCTATAGCTTTCTCTGATATTTTAAGTAAATTAAATATTCTTGTGAAACTACTGTAGAAATTGTGATAGATATTAAATTACTCCAGTTCTCCTTATTTTTATAAGTAACTACTAAACCCGGTGCGTTTCTATAGCTTTCTCTGATATTTTAAGTAAATTAAATATTCTTGTGAAGCTACTGTAGAAGTGTGATAGATATTAAATTACTCAGTTCTCCTTATTTTTTATATAAGTAACTGCTAAACCGGTGCGTTTCTATAGCTTTCTGATATTTTAAGCAAATTAAATATTCTGTGAAACTACTGTAGAAATTATGATAGATATTAAATTACTCAGTTCTCATATTTTTATAAGTAACTACTAAACCCGGTGCGTTTCTGTAGCTTTCTGATATTTTAAGTAAATTAAATATTCTGTGAAACTACTGTAGAAATTATGATAGATATTAATTACTCAGTTCTCCTTATTTTTATAAGTAACTGCTAAACCCATTGCGTTTCTATAGCTTTCTCTGATATTTTAAGTAAATTAAATATTCTTGTGTGAAACTACTGTAGAAATTGATAGATATTAATTACTCAGTTCTCCTTATTTTTTATAGTAACTACTAAACCCGGTGCGTTTCTATAGCTTTCTCCTGATATTTTAAGTAATTAAATATTCTTGTAAAACTACTGTAGAAATTGATAGATATTAAATTACCAGTTCTCCTTATTTTTATAAGTAACTGCTAAACCCGGTGCGTTTCTATAGCTTTCTGATATTTTAAGTAAATTAAATATTCTTGTGTGAAACTACTGTAGAAATTGTGATAGATATTAATTACTCAGTTCTCCTTATTTTTTATAGTAACTGCTAAACCAGTGCGTTTCTATAGCTTTCTCTGATATTTTAAATAAATTAAATATTCTTGTGAAACTACTGTAGAAATTGTGATAGATATTAAATTACTCAGTTCTCCTTATTTTTTATAGTAACTACTAAACCCGGTGCGTTTCTATAGCTTTCTCTGATATTTTAAGTAAATTAAATATTCTTGTGAAGCTACTGTAGAAATTGATAGATATTAAATTACTCAGTTCTCCTTATTTTTATAAGTAACTGCTAAACCCGGTGCGTTTCTAGCTTTCTCTGATATTTTATGTAAATTAAATATTCTTGTGAAACTACTGTAGAAATTATGATAGATATTAAATTACTCAGTTCTCCTTATTTTTATAAGTAACTGCTAAACCTGATGCGTTTCTATAGCTTTCTGATATTTTAAGCAAATTAAATATTCTGTGAAACTACTGTAGAAATTATGATAGATATTAAATTACTCAGTTCTCATATTTTTATAAGTAACTACTAAACCCGGTGCGTTTCTGTAGCTTTCTGATATTTTAAGTAAATTAAATATTCTGTGAAACTACTGTAGAAATTATGATAGATATTAAATTCTCAGTTCTCCTTATTTTTTATAGTAACTACTAAACCCGGTGCGTTTCTATAGCTTTCTCTGATATTTTAAGTAAATTAAATATTCTTGTGAAGCTACTGTAGAAATTGTGATAGATATTAAATTACTCAGTTCTCCTTATTTTTATAAGTAACTACTAAACCCGGTGCGTTTCTATAGCTTTCTCTGATATTTTAAGTAAATTAAATATTCTTGTGAAGCTACTGTAGAAATTGTGATGGATATTAAATTACTCAGTTCTCCTTATTTTTGTAAGTAACTGCTAAACCCGGTGCGTTTCTATAGCTTTCTCTGATATTTTAAGTAAATTAAATATTCTTGTGAAGCTACTGTAGAAATTGTGATGGATATTAAATTACTCAGTTCTCCCTTATTTTTATAAGTAACTGCTAAACCCGGTGCGTTTCTATAGCTTTCTCTGATATTTTAAGTAAATTAAATATTCTTGTGGAAACTACTGTAGAATTGTGATAGATATTAAATTACTCAGTTCTCATATTTTTATAAGTAACTGCTAAACCAGTGCGTTTCTATAGCTTTCTCTGATATTTTAAGTAAATTAAATATTCTTGTGAAACTACTGTAGAAGTGTGATAGATATTAAATTACTCAGTTCTCCTTATTTTTATAAGTAACTTTACTAAACCCGGTGCGTTTCTATAGCTTTCTCTGATATTTTAAGTAAATTAAATATTCTTGTGAAACTACTGTAGAAGTGTGATAGATATTAAATTACTCAGTTCTCCTTATTTTTATAAGTAACTGCTAAACCGGTGCGTTTCTGTAGCTTTCTCTGATATTTTAGTAAATTAAATATTCTTGTGGAAACTACTGTAGAAGTGTGATAGATATTAATTACTCAGTTCTCCTTATTTTTATAAGTAACTGCTAAACCCGGTGCGTTTCTATAGCTTTCTCTGATATTTTAAGTAAATTAAATATTCTTGTGAAACTACTGTAGAAATTGTGATAGATATTAAATTACTCAGTTCTCCTTATTTTTATAAGTAACTTTACTAAACCCGGTGCGTTTCTATAAGCTTTCTCTGATATTTTAAGTAAATTAAATATTCTTGTGAAACTACTGTAGAAATTGTGATAGATATTAATTACTCAGTTCTCCTTATTTTTATAAGTAACTGCTAAACCAGTGCGTTTCTATAGCTTTCTCTGATATTTTAAGTAAATTAAATATTCTTGTGAAACTACTGTAGAAATTGTGGATAGATATTAAATTACTCAGTTCTCCTTATTTTTATAAGTAACTGCTAAACCGGTGCGTTTCTATAGCTTTCTCTGATATTTTAAGTAAATTAAATATTCTTGTGAAGCTACTGTAGAAGTGTGATAGATATTAAATTACTCAGTTCTCCTTATTTTTATAAGTAACTGCTAAACCCGGTGCGTTTCTATAGCTTTCTCTGATATTTTAAGTAAATTAAATATTCTTGTGAAACTACTGTAGAAATTAATGATAGATATTAAATTACTCAGTTCTCCTTATTTTTATAAGTAATCATAAACCTGGTGCGTTTCTATAGCTTTCTCTGATATTTTAAGTAAATTAAATATTCTTGTGAAACTACTGTAGAAATTGTGATAGATATTAAATTACTCAGTTCTCATATTTTTATAAGTAACTGCTAAACCGGTGCGTTTCTGTAGCTTTCTCTGATATTTTAGTAAATTAAATATTCTTGTAAAACTACTGTAGAATTGTGATAGATATTAAATTACCAGTTCTCCTTATTTTTGTAAGTAACTGCTAAACCGGTGCGTTTCTGTAGCTTTCTGATATTTTAAGTAAATTAAATATTCTTGTGAAACTACTGTAGAAATTGTGGATAGATATTAAATTCTCAGTTCTCCTTATTTTTATAAGTAACTGCTAAACCCGATGCGTTTCTATAGCTTTCTCTGATATTTTAAGTAAATTAAATATTCTTGTGAAACTACTGTAGAAATTGTGATAGATATTAAATTACTCAGTTCTCCTTATTTTTTATAGTAACTGCTAAACCGGTGCGTTTCTATAGCTTTCTCTGATATTTTAAGTAAATTAAATATTCTTGTGAAACTACTGTAGAAGTGTGATAGATATTAATTACTCAGTTCTCCTTATTTTTATAAGTAACTGCTAAACCCGGTGCGTTTCTATAGCTTTCTCTGATATTTTAAGTAAATTAAATATTCTTGTGAAACTACTGTAGAAATTGTGATAGATATTAAATTACTCCAGTTCTCCTTATTTTTGTAAGTAACTGCTAAACCCGGTGCGTTTCTATAGCTTTCTCCTGATATTTTAAGTAAATTAAATATTCTTGTGAAACTACTGTAGAAATTGTGGATAGATATTAAATTACTCAGTTCTCCTTATTTTTATAAGTAATCATAAACCTGGTGCGTTTCTATAGCTTTCTGATATTTTAAGTAAATTAAATATTCTTGTGAAGCTACTGTAGAAATTGTGATAGATATTAAATTACTCAGTTCTCCTTATTTTTATAAGTAACTGCTAAACCTGGTGCGTTTCTATAGCTTTCTCTGATATTTTAAGTAAATTAAATATTCTTGTGTGAAACTACTGTAGAAATTGTGATAGATATTAAATTACTCAGTTCTCCTTATTTTTATAAGTAACTGCTAAACCTGGTGCGTTTCTATAGCTTTCTGATATTTTAAGTAAATTAAATATTCTTGTGAAACTACTGTAGAAATTGTGGATAGATATTAAATTACTCAGTTCTCCTTATTTTTATAAGTAACTGCTAAACCCGGTGCGTTTCTATGGCTTTCTCTGATATTTTAAGTAAATTAAATATTCTTGTGAAACTACTGTAGAAATTATGATAGATATTAAATTACTCAGTTCTCCTTATTTTTATAAGTAACTGCTAAACCTGGTGCGTTTCTATAGCTTTTCTCTCTGATATTTTAAGTAAATTAAATATTCTTGTGAAGCTACTGTAGAAATTGTGATAGATATTAAATTACTCCAGTTCTCCTTATTTTTATAAGTAACTGCTAAACCTGGTGCGTTTCTATAGCTTTTCTCTCTGATATTTTATGTAAATTAAATATTCTTGTGAAACTACTGTAGAAATTGTGATAGATATTAAATTACTCAGTTCTCCTTATTTTTATAAGTAACTGCTAAACCCGGTGTGTTTCTGTAGCTTTCTGATATTTTAAGTAAATTAAATATTCTTGTAAAACTACTGTAGAAATTGTGGATAGATATTAAATTACTCAGTTCTCCTTATTTTTATAAGTAACTGCTAAACCCGGTGCGTTTCTGTAGCTTTCTCTGATATTTTAAGTAAATTAAATATTCTTGTGAAACTACTGTAGAAATTGTGATAGATATTAAATTACTCAGTTCTCCCTTATTTTTATAAGTAACTGCTAAACCCGGTGCGTTTCTATAGCTTTCTCTGATATTTTAAGTAAATTAAATATTCTTGTGAAGCTACTGTAGAAATTATGATAGATATTAAATTACTCAGTTCTCCTTATTTTTATAAGTAACTGCTAAACCAGTGCGTTTCTATAGCTTTCTCTGATATTTTAAGTAAATTAAATATTCTTGTGAAACTACTGTAGAAATTGTGATAGATATTAAATTACTCAGTTCTCCTTATTTTTATAAGTAACTACTAAACCAGTGCGTTTCTATAAGCTTTCTCTGATATTTTAAGTAAATTAAATATTCTTGTGAAACTACTGTAGAAATTATGATAGATATTAAATTACTCAGTTCTCCTTATTTTTATAAGTAACTGCTAAACCAGTGCGTTTCTATAGCTTTCTCTGATATTTTAAGTAAATTAAATATTCTTGTGTGAAACTACTGTAGAAATTGTGATAGATATTAAATTACTCAGTTCTCCTTATTTTTATAAGTAACTTTACTAAACCCGGTGCGTTTCTATAGCTTTTCTCTCTGATATTTTAAGTAAATTAAATATTCTTGTAAAACTACTGTAGAAATTGTGATAGATATTAAATTACTCAGTTCTCCTTATTTTTATAAGTAACTGCTAAACCCGATGCGTTTCTATAGCTTTCTCTGATATTTTAAGTAAATTAAATATTCTTGTGAAACTACTGTAGAAATTGTGGATAGATATTAAATTACTCAGTTCTCCTTATTTTTATAAGTAACTGCTAAACCCATTGCGTTTCTATAGCTTTCTCCTGATATTTTAAGTAAATTAAATATTCTTGTGGAAACTACTGTAGAATTGTGATAGATATTAAATTACTCAGTTCTCCTTATTTTTATAAGTAACTGCTAAACCAGTGCGTTTCTATAGCTTTCTGATATTTTAAGTAAATTAAATATTCTTGTGAAACTACTGTAGAAATTGTGATGAATATTAAATTACTCAGTTCTCCTTATTTTTATAAGTAACTGCTAAACCAGTGCGTTTCTATAGCTTTCTCTGATATTTTAAGTAAATTAAATATTCTGTGAAACTACTGTAGAAGTGTGATAGATATTAAATTACCAGTTCTCCTTATTTTTGTAAGTAACTGCTAAACCAGTGCGTTTCTGTAGCTTTCTGATATTTTAAGTAAATTAAATATTCTTGTGAAACTACTGTGAAATTGTGATAGATATTAAATTACTCCAGTTCTCCTTATTTTTATAAGTAACTACTAAACCCGGTGCGTTTCTATAGCTTTTCTCTCTGATATTTTAAGTAAATTAAATATTCTTGTAAAACTACTGTAGAAATTATGATAGATATTAAATTACTCAGTTCTCCTTATTTTTATAAGTAACTGCTAAACCAGTGCGTTTCTATAGCTTTCTCTGATATTTTAAGTAAATTAAATATTCTTGTAAAACTACTGTAGAATTGTGATAGATATTAAATTACTCAGTTCTCCTTATTTTTATAAGTAACTGCTAAACCAGTGCGTTTCTATAGCTTTCTCTGATATTTTAAGTAAATTAAATATTCTTGTGTGAAACTACTGTAGAAGTGTGATAGATATTAAATTACTCAGTTCTCCTTATTTTTATAAGTAACTGCTAAACCCGATGCGTTTCTATAGCTTTCTCTGATATTTTAAGTAAATTAAATATTCTTGTGAAACTACTGTAGAAATTGTGATAGATATTAAATTACTCCAGTTCTCCTTATTTTTATAAGTAACTGCTAAACCCGGTGTGTTTCTGTAGCTTTCTCTGATATTTTAAGTAAATTAAATATTCTTGTGAAACTACTGTAGAAATTGTGGATAGATATTAAATTACTCAGTTCTCCTTATTTTTATAAGTAACTACTAAACCCGGTGCGTTTCTATAGCTTTCTCTGATATTTTAAGTAAATTAAATATTCTTGTGAAACTACTGTGAAATTGTGATAGATATTAAATTACTCAGTTCTCCTTATTTTTATAAGTAACTACTAAACCCGGTGCGTTTCTATAGCTTTCTCTGATATTTTAAGTAAATTAAATATTCTTGTGAAGCTACTGTAGAAATTGTGGATAGATATTAAATTACTCAGTTCTCCTTATTTTTATAAGTAACTGCTAAACCCGGTGCGTTTCTATAGCTTTCTCTGATATTTTAAGTAAATTAAATATTCTTGTGAAACTACTGTAGAAATTATGATAGATATTAAATTACTCAGTTCTCCTTATTTTTTATAGTAACTGCTAAACCCGGTGCGTTTCTATAGCTTTCTCTGATATTTTAAGTAAATTAAATATTCTTGTAAAACTACTGTAGAAGTGTGATAGATATTAAATTACTCAGTTCTCCTTATTTTTATAAGTAACTGCTAAACCAGTGCGTTTCTATAGCTTTCTCTGATATTTTAAGTAAATTAAATATTCTTGTGAAACTACTGTAGAAATTGTGATAGATATTAAATTACTCAGTTCTCCTTATTTTTTATAGTAACTACTAAACCCGGTGCGTTTCTATAGCTTTCTCTGATATTTTAAGTAAATTAAATATTCTTGTGAAGCTACTGTAGAAATTGTGATGAATATTAAATTACTCAGTTCTCCTTATTTTTGTAAGTAACTGCTAAACCAGTGCGTTTCTATAGCTTTCTGATATTTTGGCAAATTAAATATTCTTGTGTGAAACTACTGTAGAAATTATGATAGATATTAATTACTCAGTTCTCCTTATTTTTTATATAAGTAACTGCTAAACCTGGTGCGTTTCTATAGCTTTCTCTGATATTTTAAGTAAATTAAATATTCTTGTGAAACTACTGTAGAAATTGTGATAGATATTAATTACTCAGTTCTCCTTATTTTTATAAGTAACTGCTAAACCTGGTGTGTTTCTGTAGCTTTCTCTGATATTTTATGTAAATTAAATATTCTTGTGGAAACTACTGTAGAATTGTGATAGATATTAAATTACTCAGTTCTCCTTATTTTTATAAGTAACTGCTAAACCCGATGCGTTTCTATAGCTTTCTCTGATATTTTAAGTAAATTAAATATTCTTGTGAAACTACTGTAGAAATTGTGATAGATATTAATTACTCAGTTCTCCTTATTTTTTATAGTAACTACTAAACCCAGTGCGTTTCTATAGCTTTCTCTGATATTTTAAGTAAATTAAATATTCTTGTGAAACTACTGTGAAATTGTGATAGATATTAAATTACCAGTTCTCCTTATTTTTGTAAGTAACTGCTAAACCAGTGCGTTTCTATAGCTTCTGATATTTTAAGTAAATTAAATATTCTTGTGGAAACTACTGTAGAAATTGTGATAGATATTAAATTACTCAGTTCTCCTTATTTTTATAAGTAACTACTAAACCCGGTGCGTTTCTGTAGCTTTCTCTGATATTTTAAATAAATTAAATATTCTTGTGAAGCTACTGTAGAAATTGTGGATAGATATTAAATTACTCAGTTCTCCTTATTTTTATAAGTAACTGCTAAACCCGGTGCGTTTCTATGGCTTTCTCTGATATTTTAAGTAAATTAAATATTCTTGTGAAACTACTGTAGAAATTGTGATGAATATTAAATTACTCAGTTCTCCTTATTTTTATAAGTAACTGCTAAACCCGGTGTGTTTCTGTAGCTTTCTCTGATATTTTAAGTAAATTAAATATTCTTGTGAAACTACTGTAGAAATTGTGATGAATATTAAATTACTCAGTTCTCCTTATTTTTATAAGTAACTGCTAAACCCGGTGTGTTTCTGTAGCTTTCTCTGATATTTTAAGTAAATTAAATATTCTTGTGGAAACTACTGTAGAAATTGTGATGGATATTAAATTACTCAGTTCTCCTTATTTTTTATAGTAACTGCTAAACCTGGTGCGTTTCTATAGCTTTCTCTGATATTTTGGCAAATTAAATATTCTGTGAAACTACTGTAGAAGTGTGATAGATATTAAATTACCAGTTCTCCTTATTTTTATAAGTAACTGCTAAACCGGTGCGTTTCTGTAGCTTTCTGATATTTTAAGTAAATTAAATATTCTGTGAAACTACTGTAGAAATTGTGATAGATATTAAATTACTCCAGTTCTCCTTATTTTTATAAGTAACTGCTAAACCCGGTGCGTTTCTATAGCTTTCTGATATTTTAAGTAAATTAAATATTCTTGTGAAACTACTGTAGAAATTGTGATAGATATTAAATTACTCCAGTTCTCCTTATTTTTATAAGTAACTGCTAAACCCGGTGCGTTTCTATAGCTTTCTCTGATATTTTAAGTAAATTAAATATTCTTGTGAAGCTACTGTAGAAATTGTGATGAATATTAAATTACTCAGTTCTCCTTATTTTTTATAGTAACTGCTAAACCCGGTGCGTTTCTATAGCTTTCTCTGATATTTTAAGTAAATTAAATATTCTTGTGAAACTACTGTAGAAATTATGATAGATATTAAATTACTCAGTTCTCCTTATTTTTATAAGTAACTGCTAAACCCGGTGCGTTTCTATAACTTTCTCTGATATTTTAAGTAAATTAAATATTCTTGTGTGAAACTACTGTAGAAATTATGATAGATATTAAATTACTCAGTTCTCCTTATTTTTATAAGTAACTGCTAAACCCGGTGCGTTTCTATAGCTTTCTCTGATATTTTAAGTAAATTAAATATTCTTGTGAAGCTACTGTAGAAATTGTGATAGATATTAAATTACTCCAGTTCTCCTTATTTTTATAAGTAACTACTAAACCCGGTGCGTTTCTATAGCTTTCTCTGATATTTTAAGTAAATTAAATATTCTTGTAAAACTACTGTAGAAATTGTGATAGATATTAAATTACTCAGTTCTCCTTATTTTTATAAGTAACTGCTAAACCTGGTGCGTTTCTATAGCTTTCTCTGATATTTTAAGTAAATTAAATATTCTTGTGAAACTACTGTAGAAATTGTGGATAGATATTAAATTACCAGTTCTCCTTATTTTTATAAGTAACTGCTAAACCCGGTGCGTTTCTATAGCTTTCTGATATTTTAAGTAAATTAAATATTCTTGTGGAAACTACTGTAGAATTGTGATAGATAATAAATTACTCAGTTCTCCTTATTTTTTATAGTAACTGCTAAACCAGTGCGTTTCTATAGCTTCTGATATTTTAAGTAAATTAAATATTCTTGTGAAGCTACTGTAGAAATTCAGATAGATATTAAATTACTCAGTTCTCCTTATTTTTATAAGTAACTGCTAAACCCGATGCGTTTCTATAGCTTTCTGATATTTTAAGTAAATTAAATATTCTTGTGAACTACTGTAGAAATTGTGGATAGATATTAAATTACCAGTTCTCCTTATTTTTATAAGTAACTGCTAAACCCGGTGCGTTTCTATAGCTTTTCTCTCTGATATTTTAAGTAAATTAAATATTCTTGTGAACTACTGTAGAAATTGTGGATAGATATTAAATTACTCAGTTCTCCTTATTTTTATAAGTAACTGCTAAACCGGTGCGTTTCTATAGCTTTCTCTGATATTTTATGTAAATTAAATATTCTGTGAAACTACTGTAGAAATTATGATAGATATTAAATTACTCAGTTCTCCTTATTTTTATAAGTAACTGCTAAACCGGTGCGTTTCTATAGCTTTTCTCTCTGATATTTTAAGTAAATTAAATATTCTTGTGTGAAACTACTGTAGAATTGTGATAGATATTAAATTACTCAGTTCTCCTTATTTTTATAAGTAACTGCTAAACCCGATGCGTTTCTATAGCTTTCTCTGATATTTTAAGTAAATTAAATATTCTTGTGAAACTACTGTAGAAATTGTGGATAGATATTAAATTACTCAGTTCTCCTTATTTTTATAAGTAACTGCTAAACCCATTGCGTTTCTATAGCTTTCTCTGATATTTTAAGTAAATTAAATATTCTTGTGAAACTACTGTAGAAATTATGATAGATATTAAATTACTCCAGTTCTCCTTATTTTTATAAGTAACTGCTAAACCCGGTGCGTTTCTATAAGCTTTCTCTGATATTTTAAGTAAATTAAATATTCTTGTGAAACTACTGTAGAATTGTGATAGATATTAAATTCTCAGTTCTCCCTTATTTTTATAAGTAACTGCTAAACCAGTGCGTTTCTGTAGCTTTCTCTGATATTTTAAGTAAATTAAATATTCTTGTGGAAACTACTGTAGAAATTGTGGATAGATATTAAATTACTCAGTTCTCATATTTTTATAAGTAACTGCTAAACCCGGTGCGTTTCTATAGCTTTCTCTGATATTTTAAGTAAATTAAATATTCTTGTGAAACTACTGTAGAAGTGTGATAGATATTAAATTACTCAGTTCTCCTTATTTTTATAAGTAACTGCTAAACCCGGTGCGTTTCTATAGCTTTCTCTGATATTTTAAGTAAATTAAATATTCTTGTGAAACTACTGTAGAAATTATGATAGATATTAAATTACTCCAGTTCTCCTTATTTTTATAAGTAACTGCTAAACCCGGTGCGTTTCTATAGCTTTCTCTGATATTTTAAGTAAATTAAATATTCTTGTAAAACTACTGTAGAAATTGTGATAGATATTAAATTACTCAGTTCTCCTTATTTTTATAAGTAACTACTAAACCCGATGCGTTTCTATAGCTTTTCTCTCTGATATTTTAAGTAAATTAAATATTCTTGTGAAACTACTGTAGAAATTGTGATAGATATTAAATTACTCAGTTCTCCTTATTTTTATAAGTAACTGCTAAACCCATTGCGTTTCTATAGCTTTCTGATATTTTAAGTAAATTAAATATTCTTGTGAAACTACTGTGAAATTGTGATAGATATTAAATTACTCCAGTTCTCCTTATTTTTATAAGTAACTACTAAACCCGGTGCGTTTCTATAGCTTTCTCTGATATTTTAAGTAAATTAAATATTCTTGTGTGAAACTACTGTAGAAATTGTGATAGATATTAAATTACTCAGTTCTCCTTATTTTTATAAGTAACTGCTAAACCAGTGCGTTTCTGTAGCTTTCTCTGATATTTTAAGCAAATTAAATATTCTGTGAAACTACTGTAGAATTGTGATAGATATTAAATTACCAGTTCTCCTTATTTTTATAAGTAACTACTAAACCCGATGCGTTTCTATAGCTTTCTGATATTTTAAGTAAATTAAATATTCTTGTGAAACTACTGTAGAATTGTGATAGATATTAATTACTCAGTTCTCCTTATTTTTATAAGTAACTGCTAAACCAGTGCGTTTCTATAAGCTTTCTCTGATATTTTAAGTAAATTAAATATTCTTGTGAAACTACTGTAGAAATTATGATAGATATTAATTACTCAGTTCTCCTTATTTTTATAAGTAACTACTAAACCCGGTGCGTTTCTATAGCTTTTCTCTCTGATATTTTAAGTAAATTAAATATTCTGTGAAACTACTGTGAAATTGTGATAGATATTAATTACTCAGTTCTCCTTATTTTTATAAGTAATCATAAACCCGGTGCGTTTCTATAGCTTTCTCTGATATTTTATGTAAATTAAATATTCTGTGAAACTACTGTAGAAATTGTGATAGATAATAAATTACTCAGTTCTCCTTATTTTTATAAGTAACTGCTAAACCCGATGCGTTTCTATAGCTTTCTCTGATATTTTAAGTAAATTAAATATTCTTGTGTGAAACTACTGTAGAAATTGTGATAGATATTAAATTACTCAGTTCTCCTTATTTTTATAAGTAACTGCTAAACCGGTGCGTTTCTGTAGCTTTCTCTGATATTTTAAGTAAATTAAATATTCTTGTGAAGCTACTGTAGAAGTGTGATAGATATTAAATTCTCAGTTCTCCTTATTTTTATAAGTAACTGCTAAACCAGTGCGTTTCTATAGCTTTTCTCTCTGATATTTTAAGTAACTGCTAAACCCATTGCGTTTCTATAGCTTTCTCTGATATTTTAAGTAAATTAAATATTCTTGTGAAACTACTGTAGAAATTATGATAGATATTAATTACTCAGTTCTCCTTATTTTTATAAGTAACTGCTAAACCTGGTGCGTTTCTATAGCTTTTCTCTCTGATATTTTAAGTAAATTAAATATTCTTGTGAAGCTACTGTAGAAATTGTATAGATATTAAATTACTCAGTTCTCCTTATTTTTATAAGTAACTGCTAAACCCGGTGCGTTTCTATAGCTTTCTCTGATATTTTAAGTAAATTAAATATTCTTGTGTGAAACTACTGTAGAATTGTGATAGATATTAAATTACTCCAGTTCTCCCTTATTTTTTATAGTAACTACTAAACCCGGTGCGTTTCTGTAGCTTTCTCTGATATTTTAAGTAAATTAAATATTCTTGTGAAACTACTGTAGAAATTGTGATAGATATTAAATTACTCCAGTTCTCCCTTATTTTTATAAGTAACTGCTAAACCCGATGCGTTTCTATAGCTTTCTGATATTTTAAGTAAATTAAATATTCTTGTGAAACTACTGTAGAAATTGTGATAGATATTAAATTACTCAGTTCTCCTTATTTTTATAAGTAACTGCTAAACCCGGTGTGTTTCTGTAGCTTTCTCTGATATTTTAAGTAAATTAAATATTCTTGTGAAGCTACTGTAGAAATTGTGATAGATATTAAATTACTCAGTTCTCCCTTATTTTTATAAGTAACTGCTAAACCCGATGCGTTTCTATAGCTTTCTCTGATATTTTAAGTAAATTAAATATTCTGTGAAACTACTGTAGAAATTGTGATAGATATTAAATTACTCAGTTCTCCCTTATTTTTATAAGTAACTGCTAAACCCGGTGTGTTTCTGTAGCTTTCTCTGATATTTTAAGTAAAATAAATATTCTTGTAAAACTACTGTAGAAATTGTGATAGATATTAAATTACTCCAGTTCTCCCTTATTTTTTATATAAGTAACTGCTAAACCTGGTGCGTTTCTATAGCTTTTCTCTCTGATATTTTAAGTAAATTAAATATTCTTGTAAAACTACTGTAGAAATTGTGATAGATATTAAATTACTCAGTTCTCCTTATTTTTATAAGTAACTGCTAAACCCGGTGCGTTTCTGTAGCTTTCTCCTGATATTTTAAGTAAATTAAATATTCTTGTGAAACTACTGTAGAAATTGTGATAGATATTAAATTACTCAGTTCTCCTTATTTTTATAAGTAACTGCTAAACCCGATGCGTTTCTATAGCTTTCTCTGATATTTTAAGTAAATTAAATATTCTGTGAAACTACTGTAGAAATTATGATAGATATTAAATTACTCAGTTCTCACTTATTTTTATAAGTAACTGCTAAACCCATTGCGTTTCTATAGCTTTTCTCTCTGATATTTTAAGTAACTGCTAAACCCGATGCGTTTCTATAGCTTTCTGATATTTTAAGTAAATTAAATATTCTTGTGAAACTACTGTGAAATTGTGATAGATATTAAATTACTCAGTTCTCCTTATTTTTATAAGTAACTGCTAAACCCGGTGCGTTTCTGTAGCTTTCTCTGATATTTTAAGTAAATTAAATATTCTTGTGGAAACTACTGTAGAAATTGTGATAGATATTAAATTACTCAGTTCTCCTTATTTTTATAAGTAACTACTAAACCCGGTGCGTTTCTATAGCTTTCTGATATTTTAAGTAAATTAAATATTCTTGTGAAACTACTGTAGAAATTGTGATAGATATTAAATTACTCAGTTCTCCTTATTTTTATAAGTAACTACTAAACCCGGTGCGTTTCTGTAGCTTTCTCTGATATTTTAAGTAAATTAAATATTCTTGTGAAACTACTGTAGAAATTATGATAGATATTAATTACTCAGTTCTCCTTATTTTTTATAGTAACTGCTAAACCCATTGCGTTTCTATAGCTTTCTCTGATATTTTAAGTAAATTAAATATTCTTGTGTGAAACTACTGTGAAATTGTGATAGATATTAAATTACTCAGTTCTCCTTATTTTTATAAGTAACTGCTAAACCAGTGCGTTTCTATAGCTTTCTGATATTTTGGCAAATTAAATATTCTGTGAAACTACTGTAGAAATTATGATAGATATTAAATTACTCAGTTCTCATATTTTTATAAGTAATCATAAACCCGGTGCGTTTCTGTAGCTTTCTGATATTTTGGCAAATTAAATATTCTGTGAAACTACTGTAGAAATTGTGATAGATATTAAATTACTCAGTTCTCCTTATTTTTATAAGTAACTACTAAACCCGGTGCGTTTCTATAAGCTTTCTCTGATATTTTAAGTAAATTAAATATTCTTGTGAAACTACTGTAGAAATTGTGATAGATATTAAATTACTCAGTTCTCATATTTTTATAAGTAACTACTAAACCCGGTGCGTTTCTGTAGCTTTCTGATATTTTAAATAAATTAAATATTCTTGTAAAACTACTGTAGAAATTATGATAGATATTAAATTACTCAGTTCTCCTTATTTTTATAAGTAACTACTAAACCCGGTGCGTTTCTATAGCTTTCTGATATTTTGGCAAATTAAATATTCTTGTAAAACTACTGTAGAAATTGTGATAGATATTAAATTACTCAGTTCTCCTTATTTTTATAAGTAATCATAAACCCGGTGCGTTTCTATAGCTTTCTGATATTTTAAGTAAATTAAATATTCTGTGAAACTACTGTAGAAATTGTGATAGATAATAAATTACTCAGTTCTCATATTTTTATAAGTAACTGCTAAACCAGTGCGTTTCTATAGCTTTCTCTGATATTTTGGCAAATTAAATATTCTTGTGGAAGCTACTGTAGAAATTGTGATAGATATTAAATTACTCAGTTCTCCCTTATTTTTATAGTAACTGCTAAACCCGATGCGTTTCTATAGCTTTCTGATATTTTGGCAAATTAAATATTCTGTGAAACTACTGTGAAATTGTGATAGATATTAAATTACCAGTTCTCCTTATTTTTATAAGTAACTGCTAAACCAGTGCGTTTCTATAGCTTTCTCCTGATATTTTAAGTAAATTAAATATTCTTGTGAAACTACTGTAGAAATTGTGATAGATATTAAATTACTCAGTTCTCCCTTATTTTTATAAGTAACTGCTAAACCCGGTGTGTTTCTGTAGCTTTCTCTGATATTTTAAGTAAATTAAATATTCTGTGAAACTACTGTAGAAATTGTGATGAATATTAAATTACTCAGTTCTCCCTTATTTTTATAGTAACTGCTAAACCCATTGCGTTTCTATAGCTTTCTCCTGATATTTTAAGTAAATTAAATATTCTTGTGAAACTACTGTAGAAATTGTGATAGATATTAAATTACTCAGTTCTCCTTATTTTTATAAGTAACTACTAAACCCGGTGCGTTTCTATAGCTTTCTCTGATATTTTAAGTAAATTAAATATTCTTGTGGAAGCTACTGTAGAAATTGTGATAGATATTAAATTACTCCAGTTCTCCCTTATTTTTATAAGTAACTGCTAAACCCGGTGCGTTTCTGTAGCTTTCTCTGATATTTTAAGTAAATTAAATATTCTTGTGAAACTACTGTAGAAATTGTGATAGATATTAAATTACTCCAGTTCTCCCTTATTTTTATAGTAACTGCTAAACCCAGTGCGTTTCTATAGCTTTCTGATATTTTAAGTAATTAAATATTCTTGTGAAGCTACTGTAGAAATTGTGATAGATATTAATTACTCAGTTCTCCTTATTTTTATAAGTAACTGCTAAACCCGATGCGTTTCTATAGCTTTCTGATATTTTAAATAAATTAAATATTCTTGTAAAACTACTGTAGAAATTATGATAGATATTAAATTACTCAGTTCTCATATTTTTATAAGTAACTACTAAACCCGGTGCGTTTCTATAGCTTTCTGATATTTTAAATAAATTAAATATTCTTGTAAAACTACTGTAGAAATTATGATAGATATTAATTACTCAGTTCTCATATTTTTATAAGTAACTACTAAACCCGGTGCGTTTCTATAGCTTTCTCTGATATTTTATGTAAATTAAATATTCTTGTAAAACTACTGTAGAAATTGTGATAGATATTAATTACTCAGTTCTCATATTTTTATAAGTAACTGCTAAACCGGTGCGTTTCTATAGCTTTCTCTGATATTTTAAATAAATTAAATATTCTTGTGGAAACTACTGTAGAAATTGTGATAGATATTAAATTACTCAGTTCTCCTTATTTTTATAAGTAACTACTAAACCCGGTGCGTTTCTATAGCTTTCTGATATTTTAAATAAATTAAATATTCTGTGAAACTACTGTAGAAATTGTGATAGATATTAAATTACTCAGTTCTCCTTATTTTTATAAGTAACTGCTAAACCAGTGCGTTTCTGTAGCTTTCTGATATTTTAAGTAATTAAATATTCTGTGAAACTACTGTAGAAATTATGATAGATATTAAATTACTCAGTTCTCATATTTTTATAAGTAACTACTAAACCCGGTGCGTTTCTATAGCTTTCTGATATTTTAAGTAATTAAATATTCTTGTGGAAACTACTGTAGAAATTGTGATAGATATTAAATTACTCAGTTCTCCTTATTTTTATAAGTAACTACTAAACCCGGTGCGTTTCTATAGCTTTCTCTGATATTTTAAATAAATTAAATATTCTTGTGTGAAACTACTGTGAAATTGTGATAGATATTAAATTACTCAGTTCTCCTTATTTTTATAAGTAACTACTAAACCCGGTGCGTTTCTGTAGCTTTCTCTGATATTTTAAGTAAATTAAATATTCTTGTAAAACTACTGTAGAAATTGTGATAGATATTAAATTACTCAGTTCTCCTTATTTTTATAAGTAACTACTAAACCCGGTGCGTTTCTATAGCTTTCTGATATTTTAAATAAATTAAATATTCTTGTAAAACTACTGTAGAAATTATGATAGATATTAAATTACTCAGTTCTCCTTATTTTTATAAGTAACTACTAAACCCGGTGCGTTTCTATAGCTTTCTGATATTTTAAATAAATTAAATATTCTGTGAAACTACTGTAGAAATTATGATAGATATTAAATTACTCAGTTCTCCTTATTTTTATAAGTAACTACTAAACCCGGTGCGTTTCTATAGCTTTCTGATATTTTAAATAAATTAAATATTCTGTGAAACTACTGTAGAAATTATGATAGATATTAAATTACTCAGTTCTCCTTATTTTTATAAGTAACTGCTAAACCAGTGCGTTTCTATAGCTTTCTGATATTTTAAATAAATTAAATATTCTGTGAAACTACTGTAGAAATTATGATAGATATTAAATTACTCAGTTCTCCTTATTTTTATAAGTAACTACTAAACCCGGTGCGTTTCTATAGCTTTCTGATATTTTAAATAAATTAAATATTCTGTGAAACTACTGTAGAAATTATGATAGATATTAAATTACTCAGTTCTCCTTATTTTTATAAGTAACTACTAAACCCGGTGCGTTTCTATAGCTTTCTGATATTTTAAATAAATTAAATATTCTGTGAAACTACTGTAGAAATTATGATAGATATTAAATTACTCAGTTCTCCTTATTTTTATAAGTAACTACTAAACCCGGTGCGTTTCTATAGCTTTCTCTGATATTTTATGTAAATTAAATATTCTGTGAAACTACTGTAGAAATTATGATAGATATTAAATTACTCAGTTCTCCTTATTTTTATAAGTAACTGCTAAACCAGTGCGTTTCTATAGCTTTCTGATATTTTAAATAAATTAAATATTCTTGTAAAACTACTGTAGAAATTATGATAGATATTAAATTACTCAGTTCTCCTTATTTTTATAAGTAACTACTAAACCCGGTGCGTTTCTATAGCTTTCTGATATTTTAAATAAATTAAATATTCTTGTAAAACTACTGTAGAAATTATGATAGATATTAAATTACTCAGTTCTCCTTATTTTTATAAGTAACTACTAAACCCGGTGCGTTTCTATAGCTTTCTGATATTTTAAATAAATTAAATATTCTTGTAAAACTACTGTAGAAATTATGATAGATATTAAATTACTCAGTTCTCCTTATTTTTATAAGTAACTACTAAACCCGGTGCGTTTCTATAGCTTTCTGATATTTTAAATAAATTAAATATTCTTGTGAAACTACTGTAGAAATTATGATAGATATTAAATTACTCAGTTCTCCTTATTTTTATAAGTAACTACTAAACCCGGTGCGTTTCTATAGCTTTCTCTGATATTTTAAGTAAATTAAATATTCTTGTAAAACTACTGTAGAAATTATGATAGATATTAAATTACTCAGTTCTCCTTATTTTTATAAGTAACTGCTAAACCAGTGCGTTTCTATAGCTTTCTGATATTTTAAATAAATTAAATATTCTTGTAAAACTACTGTAGAAATTATGATAGATATTAAATTACTCAGTTCTCCTTATTTTTATAAGTAACTGCTAAACCAGTGCGTTTCTATAGCTTTCTCTGATATTTTATGTAAATTAAATATTCTTGTAAAACTACTGTAGAAATTATGATAGATATTAAATTACTCAGTTCTCCTTATTTTTATAAGTAACTACTAAACCCGGTGCGTTTCTATAGCTTTCTCTGATATTTTATGTAAATTAAATATTCTTGTAAAACTACTGTAGAAATTATGATAGATATTAAATTACTCAGTTCTCCTTATTTTTATAAGTAACTGCTAAACCAGTGCGTTTCTATAGCTTTCTCTGATATTTTAAGTAAATTAAATATTCTTGTAAAACTACTGTAGAAATTATGATAGATATTAAATTACTCAGTTCTCCTTATTTTTATAGTAACTGCTAAACCAGTGCGTTTCTATAGCTTTCTGATATTTTAAATAAATTAAATATTCTTGTAAAACTACTGTAGAAATTATGATAGATATTAAATTACTCAGTTCTCCTTATTTTTATAAGTAACTACTAAACCCGGTGCGTTTCTATAGCTTTCTGATATTTTAAATAAATTAAATATTCTTGTAAAACTACTGTAGAAATTATGATAGATATTAAATTACTCAGTTCTCCTTATTTTTATAAGTAACTACTAAACCCGGTGCGTTTCTATAGCTTTCTGATATTTTAAATAAATTAAATATTCTTGTAAAACTACTGTAGAAATTATGATAGATATTAAATTACTCAGTTCTCCTTATTTTTATAAGTAACTACTAAACCCGGTGCGTTTCTATAGCTTTCTCTGATATTTTAAGTAAATTAAATATTCTTGTGAAGCTACTGTAGAAATTATGATAGATATTAAATTACTCAGTTCTCCTTATTTTTATAAGTAACTACTAAACCCGGTGCGTTTCTGTAGCTTTCTCTGATATTTTAAGTAAATTAAATATTCTTGTAAAACTACTGTAGAAATTATGATAGATATTAAATTACTCAGTTCTCCTTATTTTTATAAGTAACTACTAAACCCGGTGCGTTTCTGTAGCTTTCTCTGATATTTTATGTAAATTAAATATTCTTGTAAAACTACTGTAGAAATTATGATAGATATTAAATTACTCAGTTCTCCTTATTTTTATAAGTAACTACTAAACCCGGTGCGTTTCTATAGCTTTCTCTGATATTTTAAGTAAATTAAATATTCTTGTAAAACTACTGTAGAAATTGTGATAGATATTAAATTACTCAGTTCTCCTTATTTTTATAAGTAACTGCTAAACCGGTGCGTTTCTATAGCTTTCTGATATTTTAAATAAATTAAATATTCTTGTAAAACTACTGTAGAAATTATGATAGATATTAAATTACTCAGTTCTCCTTATTTTTATAAGTAACTACTAAACCCGGTGCGTTTCTATAGCTTTCTGATATTTTAAATAAATTAAATATTCTTGTAAAACTACTGTAGAAATTATGATAGATATTAAATTACTCAGTTCTCCTTATTTTTATAAGTAACTACTAAACCCGGTGCGTTTCTATAGCTTTCTCTGATATTTTAAGTAAATTAAATATTCTTGTAAAACTACTGTAGAAATTATGATAGATATTAAATTACTCAGTTCTCCTTATTTTTATAAGTAACTACTAAACCCGGTGCGTTTCTATAGCTTTCTGATATTTTAAATAAATTAAATATTCTTGTAAAACTACTGTAGAAATTGTGATAGATATTAAATTACTCAGTTCTCCTTATTTTTATAAGTAATCATAAACCTGGTGCGTTTCTATAGCTTCTGATATTTTAAATAAATTAAATATTCTTGTAAAACTACTGTAGAAATTATGATAGATATTAAATTACTCAGTTCTCATATTTTTATAAGTAATCATAAACCTGGTGCGTTTCTATAGCTTCTGATATTTTAAATAAATTAAATATTCTTGTAAAACTACTGTAGAAATTATGATAGATATTAAATTACTCAGTTCTCATATTTTTATAAGTAATCATAAACCTGGTGCGTTTCTATAGCTTTCTCTGATATTTTATGTAAATTAAATATTCTGTGAAGCTACTGTAGAAATTATGATAGATATTAAATTACTCAGTTCTCATATTTTTATAAGTAACTGCTAAACCGGTGCGTTTCTATAGCTTTCTCTGATATTTTATGTAAATTAAATATTCTTGTAAAACTACTGTAGAAATTATGATAGATATTAAATTACTCAGTTCTCATATTTTTATAAGTAACTACTAAACCCGGTGCGTTTCTATAGCTTCTGATATTTTAAATAAATTAAATATTCTTGTAAAACTACTGTAGAAATTGTGATAGATATTAAATTACTCAGTTCTCATATTTTTATAAGTAATCATAAACCTGGTGCGTTTCTGTAGCTTTCTCTGATATTTTATGTAAATTAAATATTCTTGTAAAACTACTGTAGAAATTATGATAGATATTAAATTACTCAGTTCTCATATTTTTATAAGTAATCATAAACCTGGTGCGTTTCTATAGCTTTCTCTGATATTTTATGTAAATTAAATATTCTTGTGAAACTACTGTAGAAGTGTGATAGATATTAAATTACCAGTTCTCCTTATTTTTTATAGTAACTGCTAAACCAGTGCGTTTCTATAAGCTTTCTCTGATATTTTAAGTAAATTAAATATTCTTGTGAAACTACTGTAGAAATTATGATAGATATTAAATTACCAGTTCTCCTTATTTTTTATAGTAACTGCTAAACCCGATGCGTTTCTATAGCTTTCTCTGATATTTTAAGCAAATTAAATATTCTTGTGGAAACTACTGTAGAAATTGTGGATAGATATTAAATTACTCAGTTCTCCTTATTTTTATAAGTAACTACTAAACCCGGTGCGTTTCTGTAGCTTTCTGATATTTTTAAGTTAATTAAATATTCTGTGAAACTACTGTAGAAATTGTGATGAATATTAAATTACTCAGTTCTCCTTATTTTTATAAGTAACTGCTAAACCGGTGCGTTTCTATAAGCTTTCTCTGATATTTTAAGTAAATTAAATATTCTTGTAAAACTACTGTAGAAATTGTGATAGATATTAAATTACTCAGTTCTCCTTATTTTTATAAGTAACTGCTAAACCTGGTGCGTTTCTATAGCTTTCTCTGATATTTTAAGTAAATTAAATATTCTTGTAAAACTACTGTAGAAATTGTGATAGATATTAAATTACTCAGTTCTCCTTATTTTTATAAGTAACTGCTAAACCGGTGCGTTTCTGTAGCTTTCTCTGATATTTTAAGTAATTAAATATTCTTGTGAAACTACTGTAGAAATTATGATAGATATTAAATTACTCAGTTCTCCTTATTTTTATAAGTAACTGCTAAACCCGGTGCGTTTCTATAGCTTTCTGATATTTTAAGTAAATTAAATATTCTTGTGAAACTACTGTAGAAATTGTGATAGATATTAAATTACCAGTTCTCCTTATTTTTATAAGTAACTGCTAAACCTGGTGCGTTTCTATAGCTTTCTCTGATATTTTAAATAAATTAAATATTCTTGTGAAACTACTGTAGAAATTCAGATAGATATTAAATTACTCAGTTCTCCTTATTTTTATAAGTAACTGCTAAACCCGGTGTGTTTCTGTAGCTTTCTGATATTTTAAGTAAATTAAATATTCTTGTGAAGCTACTGTAGAAATTCAGATAGATATTAAATTACCAGTTCTCCTTATTTTTATAAGTAATCATAAACCCGGTGCGTTTCTATAGCTTTCTGATATTTTAAGTAAATTAAATATTCTTGTGAAACTACTGTAGAAATTGTGATAGATATTAAATTACCAGTTCTCCTTATTTTTATAAGTAACTGCTAAACCTGGTGTGTTTCTGTAGCTTTCTCTGATATTTTAAGTAAATTAAATATTCTTGTGAAGCTACTGTAGAAATTGTGATAGATATTAAATTACCAGTTCTCCTTATTTTTATAGTAACTGCTAAACCTGGTGCGTTTCTATAGCTTTCTCTGATATTTTAAGTAAATTAAATATTCTTGTGAAACTACTGTAGAAATTGTGATAGATATTAAATTACTCAGTTCTCCTTATTTTTATAAGTAATCATAAACCCGGTGCGTTTCTATAGCTTTCTGATATTTTAAATAAATTAAATATTCTTGTGAAGCTACTGTAGAAATTGTGATAGATATTAAATTACTCAGTTCTCCTTATTTTTATAAGTAATCATAAACCCGGTGCGTTTCTGTAGCTTTCTGATATTTTAAGTAAATTAAATATTCTGTGAAACTACTGTAGAAATTATGATAGATATTAAATTACTCAGTTCTCCTTATTTTTATAAGTAATCATAAACCCGGTGCGTTTCTATAGCTTTCTCTGATATTTTAAGTAAATTAAATATTCTTGTGAAACTACTGTAGAAATTGTGATAGATATTAAATTACCAGTTCTCCTTATTTTTATAAGTAACTGCTAAACCTGGTGTGTTTCTGTAGCTTTCTGATATTTTAAGTAAATTAAATATTCTTGTGAAGCTACTGTAGAAATTATGATAGATATTAAATTACTCAGTTCTCCTTATTTTTATAAGTAATCATAAACCTGGTGCGTTTCTATAGCTTTCTCTGATATTTTAAGTAAATTAAATATTCTTGTGTGAAACTACTGTAGAAATTGTGATAGATATTAAATTACTCAGTTCTCCTTATTTTTATAAGTAACTGCTAAACCTGGTGTGTTTCTGTAGCTTTCTCTGATATTTTTAAGTTAATTAAATATTCTTGTGAAACTACTGTAGAAATTGTGGATAGATATTAAATTACTCAGTTCTCCTTATTTTTATAAGTAACTGCTAAACCCGGTGCGTTTCTATAGCTTTCTGATATTTTTAAGTTAATTAAATATTCTTGTGGAAACTACTGTAGAAATTATGATAGATATTAAATTACTCAGTTCTCCTTATTTTTATAAGTAACTGCTAAACCTGGTGCGTTTCTATAAGCTTTCTCTGATATTTTAAGTAAATTAAATATTCTTGTAAAACTACTGTAGAAATTATGATAGATATTAAATTCTCAGTTCTCCTTATTTTTATAAGTAACTGCTAAACCCATTGCGTTTCTATAGCTTTCTGATATTTTAAGTAAATTAAATATTCTTGTGGAAACTACTGTAGAAATTATGATAGATATTAAATTACTCAGTTCTCCTTATTTTTATAAGTAACTACTAAACCCGGTGCGTTTCTATAGCTTTCTGATATTTTAAGTAAATTAAATATTCTTGTAAAACTACTGTAGAATTGTGATAGATATTAAATTACTCAGTTCTCCTTATTTTTATAAGTAACTACTAAACCCGGTGCGTTTCTATAGCTTTCTCCTGATATTTTAAGTAAATTAAATATTCTTGTGAAACTACTGTAGAAATTGTGATGAATATTAAATTACTCAGTTCTCCTTATTTTTATAAGTAACTGCTAAACCAGTGCGTTTCTATAGCTTTCTGATATTTTAAGTAAATTAAATATTCTTGTGAAACTACTGTAGAAATTATGATAGATATTAAATTACTCAGTTCTCCTTATTTTTATAGTAACTGCTAAACCAGTGCGTTTCTATAGCTTTCTCTGATATTTTAAGTAATTAAATATTCTTGTAAAACTACTGTAGAAATTATGATAGATATTAAATTACTCAGTTCTCCTTATTTTTATAAGTAACTGCTAAACCGGTGCGTTTCTATAAGCTTTCTCTGATATTTTAAATAAATTAAATATTCTTGTAAAACTACTGTAGAAATTGTGATGAATATTAAATTACTCAGTTCTCCTTATTTTTATAAGTAACTGCTAAACCCATTGCGTTTCTATAGCTTTCTGATATTTTAAGTAAATTAAATATTCTTGTGAAGCTACTGTAGAAGTGTGATAGATATTAAATTACTCAGTTCTCCTTATTTTTATAAGTAATCATAAACCCGGTGCGTTTCTATAAGCTTTCTCTGATATTTTAAATAAATTAAATATTCTTGTGAAACTACTGTAGAAATTATGATAGATATTAAATTACTCCAGTTCTCCTTATTTTTATAAGTAACTGCTAAACCTGGTGTGTTTCTGTAGCTTTCTGATATTTTAAGTAAATTAAATATTCTTGTGAAGCTACTGTAGAAATTGTGGATAGATATTAAATTACTCAGTTCTCCTTATTTTTATAAGTAACTGCTAAACCTGGTGCGTTTCTATAGCTTTCTCTGATATTTTATGTAAATTAAATATTCTTGTGAAGCTACTGTAGAAGTGTGATAGATATTAAATTACCAGTTCTCCTTATTTTTATAAGTAACTGCTAAACCGGTGCGTTTCTATAGCTTTCTGATATTTTAAGTAAATTAAATATTCTTGTAAAACTACTGTAGAAGTGTGATAGATATTAAATTACTCAGTTCTCCTTATTTTTATAAGTAACTGCTAAACCGGTGCGTTTCTATAGCTTTCTGATATTTTAAGTAAATTAAATATTCTTGTGAAGCTACTGTAGAAATTGTGATAGATATTAAATTACTCAGTTCTCCTTATTTTTATAAGTAACTGCTAAACCGGTGCGTTTCTGTAGCTTTCTCTGATATTTTATGTAAATTAAATATTCTTGTGAAGCTACTGTAGAAATTGTGATGAATATTAAATTACTCAGTTCTCCTTATTTTTATAAGTAACTGCTAAACCAGTGCGTTTCTATAGCTTTCTCTGATATTTTAAGTAAATTAAATATTCTTGTGAAGCTACTGTAGAAATTGTGATGAATATTAAATTACTCAGTTCTCCTTATTTTTATAAGTAACTGCTAAACCAGTGCGTTTCTATAGCTTTCTCTGATATTTTAAGTAAATTAAATATTCTTGTGAAGCTACTGTAGAAATTGTGATAGATATTAAATTACTCAGTTCTCCTTATTTTTATAAGTAACTGCTAAACCTGGTGCGTTTCTATAGCTTTCTGATATTTTAAGTAAATTAAATATTCTTGTGAAGCTACTGTAGAAATTATGATAGATATTAAATTACTCAGTTCTCCTTATTTTTATAAGTAACTGCTAAACCTGGTGCGTTTCTATAGCTTTCTGATATTTTAAGTAAATTAAATATTCTTGTGAAACTACTGTAGAAGTGTGATAGATATTAAATTACTCAGTTCTCCTTATTTTTATAAGTAACTGCTAAACCAGTGCGTTTCTATAGCTTTCTGATATTTTAAGTAAATTAAATATTCTTGTGAAACTACTGTAGAAATTGTGATGAATATTAAATTACTCAGTTCTCCTTATTTTTATAAGTAACTGCTAAACCCGATGCGTTTCTATAGCTTTCTGATATTTTAAGTAAATTAAATATTCTTGTAAAACTACTGTAGAAATTATGATAGATATTAAATTACTCAGTTCTCCTTATTTTTATAAGTAACTGCTAAACCTGGTGCGTTTCTATAGCTTTCTGATATTTTAAATAAATTAAATATTCTTGTAAAACTACTGTAGAAGTGTGATAGATATTAAATTACTCAGTTCTCCTTATTTTTATAAGTAACTGCTAAACCAGTGCGTTTCTATAGCTTTCTGATATTTTAAGTAAATTAAATATTCTTGTGGAAACTACTGTAGAAATTATGATAGATATTAAATTACTCAGTTCTCCTTATTTTTATAAGTAACTGCTAAACCCATTGCGTTTCTATAGCTTTCTGATATTTTAAGTAAATTAAATATTCTTGTGGAAACTACTGTAGAAATTATGATAGATATTAAATTACTCAGTTCTCCTTATTTTTATAAGTAACTACTAAACCCGGTGCGTTTCTATAGCTTTCTGATATTTTAAGTAAATTAAATATTCTTGTGAAACTACTGTAGAAATTATGATAGATATTAAATTACTCAGTTCTCCTTATTTTTATAAGTAACTGCTAAACCTGGTGCGTTTCTATAGCTTTCTCTGATATTTTAAGTAAATTAAATATTCTTGTAAAACTACTGTAGAAATTGTGATAGATATTAAATTACTCAGTTCTCCTTATTTTTATAAGTAACTGCTAAACCGGTGCGTTTCTATAGCTTTCTCTGATATTTTAAGTAAATTAAATATTCTTGTGAAGCTACTGTAGAAATTGTGATAGATATTAAATTACTCAGTTCTCCTTATTTTTATAAGTAACTGCTAAACCGGTGCGTTTCTATAGCTTTCTGATATTTTAAATAAATTAAATATTCTTGTAAAACTACTGTAGAAATTATGATAGATATTAAATTACTCAGTTCTCCTTATTTTTATAAGTAACTGCTAAACCCGATGCGTTTCTATAGCTTTCTCTGATATTTTAAGTAAATTAAATATTCTTGTAAAACTACTGTAGAAATTGTGATAGATATTAAATTACTCAGTTCTCCTTATTTTTATAAGTAACTGCTAAACCCGATGCGTTTCTATAGCTTTCTGATATTTTAAATAAATTAAATATTCTTGTAAAACTACTGTAGAAATTATGATAGATATTAAATTACTCAGTTCTCCTTATTTTTATAAGTAACTGCTAAACCGGTGCGTTTCTATAGCTTTCTCTGATATTTTAAGTAAATTAAATATTCTTGTGAAACTACTGTAGAAATTATGATAGATATTAAATTACTCAGTTCTCCTTATTTTTATAAGTAACTGCTAAACCGGTGCGTTTCTATAGCTTTCTCTGATATTTTAAATAAATTAAATATTCTTGTAAAACTACTGTAGAAATTATGATAGATATTAAATTACTCAGTTCTCCTTATTTTTATAAGTAACTGCTAAACCTGGTGCGTTTCTATAGCTTTCTGATATTTTAAGTAAATTAAATATTCTTGTAAAACTACTGTAGAAATTGTGATAGATATTAAATTACTCAGTTCTCCTTATTTTTATAAGTAACTGCTAAACCGGTGCGTTTCTATAGCTTTCTCTGATATTTTAAGTAAATTAAATATTCTTGTGAAACTACTGTAGAAATTATGATAGATATTAAATTACTCAGTTCTCCTTATTTTTATAAGTAACTGCTAAACCGGTGCGTTTCTATAGCTTTCTGATATTTTAAGTAAATTAAATATTCTTGTAAAACTACTGTAGAAATTGTGATAGATATTAAATTACTCAGTTCTCCTTATTTTTATAAGTAACTGCTAAACCGGTGCGTTTCTATAGCTTTCTGATATTTTAAGTAAATTAAATATTCTTGTGAAACTACTGTAGAAATTGTGATAGATATTAAATTACTCAGTTCTCCTTATTTTTATAAGTAACTGCTAAACCGGTGCGTTTCTGTAGCTTTCTCTGATATTTTAAGTAAATTAAATATTCTTGTGAAGCTACTGTAGAAATTAATGATAGATATTAAATTCTCAGTTCTCCTTATTTTTATAAGTAACTGCTAAACCTGGTGCGTTTCTATAAGCTTTCTCTGATATTTTAAGTAAATTAAATATTCTTGTAAAACTACTGTAGAAATTATGATAGATATTAAATTACTCAGTTCTCCTTATTTTTATAGTAACTGCTAAACCCATTGCGTTTCTATAGCTTTCTGATATTTTAAGTAAATTAAATATTCTTGTAAAACTACTGTAGAAATTATGATAGATATTAAATTACTCAGTTCTCCTTATTTTTATAAGTAACTGCTAAACCTGGTGCGTTTCTATAGCTTTCTGATATTTTAAGTAAATTAAATATTCTTGTGGAAGCTACTGTAGAAATTGTGGATAGATATTAAATTACTCAGTTCTCCTTATTTTTATAAGTAACTGCTAAACCCGATGCGTTTCTATAGCTTTCTCTCTGATATTTTAAGTAAATTAAATATTCTGTGAAACTACTGTAGAAATTCAGATAGATATTAAATTACTCAGTTCTCCTTATTTTTATAAGTAACTGCTAAACCAGTGCGTTTCTATAGCTTTCTCTCTGATATTTTAAGTAAATTAAATATTCTTGTGAAGCTACTGTAGAAATTCAGATAGATATTAAATTACTCAGTTCTCCCTTATTTTTATAAGTAATCATAAACCCGGTGCGTTTCATAGCTTTCTCTGATATTTTAAGTAAATTAAATATTCTTGTGAAGCTACTGTAGAAATTAATGATAGATATTAAATTACTCAGTTCTCCTTATTTTTATAAGTAATCATAAACCTGGTGCGTTTCTATAAGCTTTCTCTGATATTTTAAGTAAATTAAATATTCTTGTGGAAACTACTGTAGAAATTGTGGATAGATATTAAATTACTCAGTTCTCCTTATTTTTATAAGTAACTGCTAAACCCAGTGCGTTTCTATAAGCTTTCTCTGATATTTTAAGTAAATTAAATATTCTTGTGGAAACTACTGTAGAAATTGTGATAGATAATAAATTACTCAGTTCTCCTTATTTTTATAAGTAACTGCTAAACCCATTGCGTTTCTATAGCTTTCTGATATTTTAAGTAAATTAAATATTCTTGTGGAAACTACTGTAGAAATTAATGATAGATATTAAATTACTCAGTTCTCCTTATTTTTATAAGTAACTGCTAAACCCGATGCGTTTCTATAGCTTTCTGATATTTTAAATAAATTAAATATTCTTGTAAAACTACTGTAGAAATTAATGATAGATATTAAATTCTCAGTTCTCCCTTATTTTTATAAGTAACTGCTAAACCAGTGCGTTTCTATAAGCTTTCTCTGATATTTTAAGTAAATTAAATATTCTTGTGAAACTACTGTAGAAATTGTGGATAGATATTAAATTACTCAGTTCTCCTTATTTTTATAAGTAATCATAAACCCGGTGCGTTTCTGTAGCTTTCTCTGATATTTTAGTAAATTAAATATTCTTGTAAAACTACTGTAGAAATTGTGATAGATATTAATTACTCAGTTCTCCTTATTTTTATAAGTAACTACTAAACCCGGTGCGTTTCATAGCTTTCTCTGATATTTTAAGTAAATTAAATATTCTTGTAAAACTACTGTAGAAATTGTGATGAATATTAAATTACTTCAGTTCTCCTTATTTTTATAAGTAACTGCTAAACCGGTGCGTTTCTATAGCTTTCTGATATTTTAAGTAAATTAAATATTCTTGTAAAACTACTGTAGAAATTAATGATAGATATTAAATTCTCAGTTCTCCCTTATTTTTATAAGTAACTACTAAACCCGGTGCGTTTCTGTAGCTTTCTGATATTTTAAGTAAATTAAATATTCTTGTGGAAACTACTGTAGAAGTGTGATAGATATTAAATTACTCAGTT
Source organism: Sericinus montela (assembly GCA_029286605.1). Lineage (NCBI taxonomy): Eukaryota > Metazoa > Arthropoda > Insecta > Lepidoptera > Papilionidae > Sericinus > Sericinus montela. Next base: position 9,886,036 of record JAGSMR010000004.1, read on the forward strand.
CTCCTTATTTTTATAAGTAACTGCTAAACCGGTGCGTTTCTGTAGCTTTCTGATATTTTAAATAAATTAAATATTCTTGTGAAACTACTGTAGAAATTAATGATAGATATTAAATTACTCAGTTCTCCTTATTTTTATAAGTAACTGCTAAACCCATTGCGTTTCTATAGCTTTCTGATATTTTAAGTAAATTAAATATTCTTGTGAAGCTACTGTAGAAATTATGATAGATATTAAATTACTCAGTTCTCCTTATTTTTATAAGTAATCATAAACCCGGTGCGTTTCTATAGCTTTCTGATATTTTAAGTAAATTAAATATTCTTGTGAAGCTACTGTAGAAGTGTGATAGATATTAAATTACTCAGTTCTCCTTATTTTTATAAGTAACTGCTAAACCCGATGCGTTTCTATAGCTTTCTGATATTTTAAGTAAATTAAATATTCTTGTGAAGCTACTGTAGAAATTATGATAGATATTAAATTACTCAGTTCTCCTTATTTTTATAAGTAATCATAAACCCGGTGCGTTTCTATAGCTTTCTGATATTTTAAATAAATTAAATATTCTTGTAAAACTACTGTAGAAATTGTGATAGATATTAAATTCTCAGTTCTCCCTTATTTTTATAAGTAACTGCTAAACCGGTGCGTTTCTATAGCTTTCTCCTGATATTTTAAGTAAATTAAATATTCTTGTGGAAACTACTGTAGAAATTATGATAGATATTAATTACTCAGTTCTCCCTTATTTTTATAAGTAACTGCTAAACCCGATGCGTTTCTATAGCTTTCTGATATTTTAAGTAAATTAAATATTCTTGTGAAGCTACTGTAGAAATTGTGGATAGATATTAAATTACTCAGTTCTCCTTATTTTTATAAGTAACTGCTAAACCCGGTGCGTTTCTATAGCTTTCTCTGATATTTTAAGTAAATTAAATATTCTTGTGAAACTACTGTAGAAATTGTGATAGATATTAAATTACTCAGTTCTCCCTTATTTTTATAAGTAACTGCTAAACCCGGTGCGTTTCTGTAGCTTTCTCTGATATTTTAAGTAAATTAAATATTCTTGTGAAGCTACTGTAGAAATTGTGATAGATATTAAATTACTCAGTTCTCCCTTATTTTTATAAGTAACTGCTAAACCTGGTGCGTTTCTATAGCTTTCTGATATTTTAAGTAAATTAAATATTCTTGTAAAACTACTGTAGAAATTGTGATAGATATTAAATTACTCAGTTCTCCTTATTTTTATAAGTAACTACTAAACCCGGTGCGTTTCTATAGCTTTCTCTGATATTTTAAGTAAATTAAATATTCTTGTGAAGCTACTGTAGAAGTGTGATAGATATTAAATTACTCAGTTCTCCTTATTTTTTATAGTAACTGCTAAACCAGTGCGTTTCTATATAGCTTTCTCTGATATTTTAAGTAAATTAAATATTCTTGTAAAACTACTGTAGAAGTGTGATAGATATTAAATTACTCAGTTCTCCTTATTTTTATAAGTAACTGCTAAACCGGTGCGTTTCTATAGCTTTCTGATATTTTAAGTAAATTAAATATTCTTGTGAAACTACTGTAGAAATTGTGATAGATATTAAATTACTCAGTTCTCCTTATTTTTATAAGTAACTACTAAACCCGGTGCGTTTCTGTAGCTTTCTGATATTTTAAGTAAATTAAATATTCTTGTAAAACTACTGTAGAAATTGTGATAGATATTAAATTACTCAGTTCTCCTTATTTTTATAAGTAACTACTAAACCCGGTGCGTTTCTATAGCTTTCTCTGATATTTTAAGTAAATTAAATATTCTTGTGAAACTACTGTGAAATTGTGATAGATATTAAATTACTCAGTTCTCCTTATTTTTATAAGTAACTGCTAAACCCGATGCGTTTCTATAGCTTTCTGATATTTTAAGTAAATTAAATATTCTTGTGAAACTACTGTAGAAATTGTGATAGATATTAAATTCTCAGTTCTCCCTTATTTTTATAAGTAACTGCTAAACCCGGTGCGTTTCTATAGCTTTCTGATATTTTAAGTAAATTAAATATTCTTGTGAAACTACTGTAGAAATTGTGATAGATATTAAATTACTCAGTTCTCCCTTATTTTTTATAGTAACTGCTAAACCCGATGCGTTTCTATAGCTTTCTGATATTTTAAGTAAATTAAATATTCTTGTGAAGCTACTGTAGAAATTGTGATAGATATTAAATTACTCAGTTCTCCTTATTTTTATAAGTAACTGCTAAACCCGATGCGTTTCTATAGCTTTCTCTGATATTTTAAGTAAATTAAATATTCTTGTGAAACTACTGTAGAAATTGTGATAGATATTAAATTACTCAGTTCTCCCTTATTTTTATAAGTAACTGCTAAACCCGATGCGTTTCTATAGCTTTCTCTGATATTTTAAGTAAATTAAATATTCTTGTGAAGCTACTGTAGAAATTATGATAGATATTAAATTACTCAGTTCTCCTTATTTTTATAAGTAACTACTAAACCCGGTGCGTTTCTATAGCTTTCTGATATTTTAAGTAAATTAAATATTCTTGTGAAGCTACTGTAGAAATTGTGATAGATATTAAATTACTCAGTTCTCCTTATTTTTATAAGTAACTGCTAAACCCGATGCGTTTCTATAGCTTTCTGATATTTTAAGTAAATTAAATATTCTTGTGAAACTACTGTGAAATTGTGATAGATATTAAATTACTCAGTTCTCCTTATTTTTATAAGTAACTGCTAAACCCGATGCGTTTCTATAGCTTTCTGATATTTTAAGTAAATTAAATATTCTTGTAAAACTACTGTAGAAATTGTGATAGATATTAAATTCTCAGTTCTCCCTTATTTTTATAAGTAACTGCTAAACCCGATGCGTTTCTATAGCTTTCTCTGATATTTTAAGTAAATTAAATATTCTTGTGAAGCTACTGTAGAAATTATGATAGATATTAAATTACTCAGTTCTCCTTATTTTTTATAGTAACTGCTAAACCCGATGCGTTTCTATAGCTTTCTCTGATATTTTAAGTAAATTAAATATTCTTGTAAAACTACTGTAGAAATTGTGATAGATATTAAATTCTCAGTTCTCCCTTATTTTTATAAGTAACTACTAAACCCGGTGCGTTTCTATAGCTTTCTGATATTTTAAGTAAATTAAATATTCTTGTGAAGCTACTGTAGAAATTGTGATAGATATTAAATTACTCAGTTCTCCTTATTTTTATAAGTAACTACTAAACCCGGTGCGTTTCTGTAGCTTTCTCTGATATTTTAAGTAAATTAAATATTCTTGTGAAACTACTGTGAAATTGTGATAGATATTAAATTACTCAGTTCTCCTTATTTTTATAAGTAACTACTAAACCCGGTGCGTTTCTATAGCTTTCTGATATTTTAAGTAAATTAAATATTCTTGTGAAACTACTGTGAAATTGTGATAGATATTAAATTACTCAGTTCTCCTTATTTTTTATAGTAACTGCTAAACCCGATGCGTTTCTATAGCTTTCTGATATTTTAAGTAAATTAAATATTCTTGTGAAACTACTGTAGAAATTATGATAGATATTAAATTACTCAGTTCTCCTTATTTTTATAAGTAACTACTAAACCCGGTGCGTTTCTATAGCTTTCTCTGATATTTTAAGTAAATTAAATATTCTTGTAAAACTACTGTAGAAATTGTGATAGATATTAAATTACTCAGTTCTCCCTTATTTTTATAAGTAACTGCTAAACCCGGTGCGTTTCTATAGCTTTCTCTGATATTTTAAGTAAATTAAATATTCTTGTGAAACTACTGTAGAAATTGTGATAGATATTAAATTACTCAGTTCTCCTTATTTTTATAAGTAACTGCTAAACCCGATGCGTTTCTATAGCTTTCTCTGATATTTTAAGTAAATTAAATATTCTTGTAAAACTACTGTAGAAATTATGATAGATATTAAATTCTCAGTTCTCCCTTATTTTTATAAGTAACTACTAAACCCGGTGCGTTTCTGTAGCTTTCTGATATTTTAAGTAAATTAAATATTCTTGTAAAACTACGACGTAAAATTGTGTTCACATCACCGCTAAACAAATTACTTCAGCTTATTAGTTCATAAAGGAGTTTACAGCAGTACGTAAGGTTCTGTAACACTGTGGAAAGTAATACTTTTTTAGTTAAATAAACTTTTAGTAGAATTTTTATGATTTTTCTTTACGTAATTTCAGTCAATGAAGTCTTTTTACACACCTCCTGGTATACACCAAAGCTTGTTTGTGTGACAGGTGGTGAGCCTATCGCCAGCTAAGCGTCTAAGCAAACGGTAAAATAAACTTACATACATTAATATTTACATTGCTATAAATGCATATATACTTATAAACACATATGACTCGACCACAAACATTTTTAAAGAAATGTAAAAAAGGGTTGCCAACTAGGCTATCCGGCCGAAGAGTTTGCGTATATAAATAAATGGCATAAGATGAAAAGTAAAAAATAGGAACCAATATTTAAACTGTATGCTGGCTATATTTTCACATGGTAACATTGTTATCTTCATAAAAATTAATATATAATGAAGATATTCTCAATAAAAATTCTCAAAGGTAAATTTTAAATGCCAACATTATCAAAACACGAAAATTAAAGTCACGATAGCCGAGTGGTTGGGTTGTCGGAATATCGAGTCGAGAGACCCGAGTTCGATCCCCAGGTAGCAGGCTCGTACCAATGGGTTTTTCAAAAACTTATGTACGAATTACATCGTTGGCTTGGAAAGAAAGACGGCGACGGGCTCACCACCTGTCACGTTATCCCGAAAATATCTTCAGTGGAAAGTGGGTCGAAGGGACTTAATTGTCTAGACTTGACCTCTGTCTACCCCTGTATTGGGAATTACGTGAAGATATTTATTTATTTATTATTTATCAAAACACCAAAAATTACAATTACAATTAATTTTTTACATTTTTAAGCAATTTTATAATGAAGTCATTTAAAACCACTGGTAGTGAGCCGGTCACCGTCTTAATATCTGTGCTATCGTTACAATGTACTTACTTAGATACATATATTCATATATACACATCACCACCATTCATTTCATCATACAAATGTTTGACGCTGGAGGAATTCGAACCCGCATTACTTGATTTCGAAGGCAGGGTCACTATCTACTCGGCTATCAGGTCGTTCTTGGTATATACGAAAATATAATAATAAGAAAGATTCCACCACGCGTAATACAAGCATGAAAATTGTATGTTGTTCAGCAAATAAAAAAGGTAATAATAGAACAAAACTTATTGACTGGCTATAAAAAGTCAAGAACATAATACGTTTCTGCTAATATAATAAATCTTATGTAGAATACAGTTAACCGATAAGAATGCGAGACACATTAGAAAATAAGTTATTGCAGCAATTAAGGTAATATACTCGTTCACAATTCACATAGAGACATTTATTCCATGCGAAAAGCAAAAAGAATATATGAATATAATCACTACGTTACGAAAATATGTTTCTGCGTGTGTTACAGTGACACGTATAGAAGCATCCATGTTCGAAAAATAAATCCTATAAGCTTATATTAAACTAGTTAGTAGTTTCCACTTTTGGCTTCGCCTGAAAGATAAAAAAAATATTTTGCAAAGGGTTTGCGTAAAATCCGTTCTAGATTGCACAATGAGTAGCAAAGCTAAATCTTAAGATTATATACAATCTTATGGTCAAAATAATGAAATTGAATTAATTATTTATTTTACCATCTTTACAATATTACAGTGTAACATATACAAGTGTAAACATAGTTCAAGTTTGAACGCTAATCGTGACCTGTAAACTAGGTAAAATCTGTTTTTCAAGTTTTTCGTTTATTTAATCACCTTTTATATAATAATATTTGTATATTATGTAATAATTTTAATTCAACTTATTTCTGAGGATACTCATACTTTACTATTAACACGTGCTATAAAGGAAATGGTTTAAAGAAACACTTTGTCCTCAGCGATCGGCATTTCACTTTCTTAATATAGTTGCCCCGCCTCTGCTAGTTTCTTTTTTAAACGAAACTTTTGGTACCATTTTAAATTTTGCTCGTTGATACCTTATTTTTGAAAAAACCTTCCGATATTACGATTCGATTACGATCACGATGGTCAGGTTGAAAATCGTAGAACCATACGGTTAGAATATTTATTAATATTGCGTATTTCTAGTTAGCATTTATTTATGAAACTTAAAATCAGTAGTTCATAATATATAAAATGCGCAAAGCAAGTTTTAGCTTTATAAAAAACACAAAGGGCTGCATATAATACTGATGTCTCTAATTTTAAAATAACTTAAATAAATAAATATAAATATCTTCACGCAATTCCCAACACAGGGGTAGACAGAGGTCAAGTCCAGAAAATTAATTCCCTTTGACCCACCTTCCACCGAAGATATTTTCGAAACAACGTGACAGGTGGTGAGCCCGTCGCCGTCTTTATGTCCAAGCCAACGATGAAATTCGTACATAAGTTTTTGAAAAACTCATTGGTACTGCCACCCTGGGGATCGAACTCGGGTCTCTCGACTCGAAATTCCGACACTATATACATTGTTATCTGGAAAACAACTCGAATTGGTATTATTATAATTTTTGTTACGAAATACAATTCCTGCATCGATCTCTCTATTTACTTAAATAATAAGATTTTACTCTATTGTTTATATTTTTAAAATTAGAAATATTATATGCATTATATGGTTATTCATTTATTAGCCAAGGAACTAGGTAGGTGGCTGTTCACTCGCCATATCTATTGTCTGACAAATGTAGTTTATGCTAAAATAATATAGTCAAAAATCGTTAATTTAAAATTTTCGTGAAATTTAAATAATGTAAGAGAAAGCTATGAAATATTTGATAGATCCATAAAGCGCTGGCTTTGAATGCAATCTGCGTAATGGGCGTTTTAAACGTGCAGTGGCAAAACCATCGAAAGCCGCTTAAAACCCGCCAGGGTATATAGTGTTCTGTACTTAAAACCATTCGAAATACTAGACTTTAGCAAGGTATATGGTTTTCATTTCAAAATGTGTGCTTATGTATATAGATTAAATAATCAATTTGCAATATTAGTAATCAATTTGCATATTAATTGCAAATTGATTATTTAATCTATATGTATAAATAATATCATAAAATATGTTGTTACTAAGCTAAAAACTCGACAACAACTGGAACAATTCCGCTATTTTTTTTAATATTCCTTTGGAGTTTAGAGAAGGTTCTTGTGAAGACAATCGGAAAATTGCTCGGATAAATGTAAAATGCCAATTCATCTTTTTTCATATTGTCAATTTAAAGATTTTATTTTACTTTATTTTTTTTTAAATATTTTTGTCAAAAGCAAAGCCTGAAAATAAAACCCATTCTCCATATATCAATTAATATCCGGTAATAATACATAAAATGTATGTAAGATCAGTTTCATATCACAGATAAAGACAAAAGTAAAAACAAAGTTGCGGGTCAATTCGCTGAATGTCCTTTTTTAAGAACTTAACTCTTCATTAAGTGGGCTCTTGCCACTGCTGAACACAGGCCTCTCCAAATTTTGCGACAGAGAACGGTCGTAATGGCACATGCTACAATTACTTTAAATCAAATTTAATGCCTTTACGTACACTATGTTTGTCTAAATTAGGTTGCCATTTTTGATTGCCAAGGCTGTTCTACGACCTGTGTTGCTGGCCCATTGCTACCTCAGCGCGCTAATCTTTAAGTTCCGTTACGGATGTCCTCCTTACAGATTTTATCATGCAGAAAAACTCTAGGCCTAAATTTGGGCTTCCTTGTACGTTCCGAAATATTCCGAATACTTAATACATTATGAGAATAAAGCCACAGAAAGTACCTGGTTCTAAATAAGATTTAAATAAACGATTGAACGACGAACAGAGCTCATAGCGATGAATAATGAGAAAAAATATAAATAAGTAAGTAAAGAGTTTAAGATGTTTAACGTAATTTGATAAGAATTTAAAACATTCATCAATAAATTAATGGAGTACATTTTAATAAAATATTAGAGACGCAAGGTTGCGACATACGCGAGAAAGTAATTTCGCCTGAACGTGTGGCCTAATTACACTCTTCAAGTCAACCTCGCATTCCAACTGAGTCAAACGTTCATTTAGAATGTTCACATTGACATTCACTGACAACAGTCATCCGTTTAAACTATGCGATTGTTATTTACTATTATAGAAAACTGTCTGTGGTCCGCGACTTTGTCTGCGCTTTTTTTTGCATTTCACTACATTGGTTTAACAGAGAATGGCTAAATGATTGTACGTAGATAAACAACACGTAAATAGACGTAACAGTGGTAGAGCCACGCATTAGCTTTTTTTGTTGCGTGAATGGTCCGGCTCGACCGGGGAAGTACCACGACCTCACAGAATACCGGCGTGAAGTAGAAATCTAACAAACTTCTGCGTTTCGTCTGGTGTTTGCAGGTAACCGGAGCCCACAAACCGGAGGCCGCATCTGCTATGCCTCTGATATTGCGGATGTTCATGGGCGATGGTAATCACGTACCATCACATGAGCCACCTGCTCGTTTGCCTCCCTTTTCTATAAAAAAAAACGTTCAAAGATTACTAATTTTTTGTAACTTAAAAAACTGAAAGTCTTAAAAAATTACTTTCAAGTTACCTTCATTATTAAAATTTATTCCTGAATATTTGATCAAGGTGCTTTAATGTCATACAAGATAAAAAAACAGACGAATGGCTCTTCGTTTTATAATACATTATTTTTGTGAATCGTAGCGCATACCACGGGGGCAAGATAGAAACCCCATGTTATTTGCTTTCGCCGCATTTTGACAGGGCTAAGGAAATGCTGCACACATCGGCGACCTAGGGACTGTTCTAAGGATTAATCACATACTCATACGTCAGATCAGGCATCTACCTCTGGTGATTCATCTGGACTATGGCTCCGACACTTATTATATTTCAGGGAGACCGACGACGACGATAAAGGGCGAGTATGATCTTCGTGAAGAAGAACCAGTTCTTCAATATTTAGCTTGCCTCGGTTGAACAGCTTACTAAGATAGTCCTTTTGCCACTTTCTCCAAAAGTGTTGTGGCTGCTCCAATCCTGCATAGCGCTGATGTTGGGGCTTCCTGAGTCTTGAAGTTTGGGCAACGGCAAAGAAGTTAGCACTCTGCCTATAAAAAGACCCAGGAGAGTGGAAAAGGAAATCGTTAGGACAGGAAGAAAGAGGAAATAGCAGACGCCTGTTAGGAAAAGCTTTAACACTTTTATAACTCGTATAAGTTGTTGGCCCTGTCTTTGTACGTATTAATTATACAGTTACTATTTAAGTATATATTAACTATTACTCTTTTATAAATATGCATTTACTATTTAAGTTTCTTCTCGCAATTTCCCATTCTGAGATGGTGAGCCTATCACCTAATATTCTAGCTACGCAAATAACTTTCTTACATTTGAATATATATTTAAATATAAACTATCAAAGTCACGATAGCCGAGTGGTTGGGTGTCGGAATTTTCAAAGTCAAGAGACTCGAGTTCGATCCCCAGGTTGCAGGCTCGTACCAATGGGTTTTTTTAAAACTTATGAACGAATTATATTGTTGGCTTGGACATAAAGACGGCGAGGGCTTACCACCTGCCACGTAGTCCCGAAAAAAATATTTTCGTTGGAAGGAGGGTCGTAGGGATTAAATTGTCTAGACTAGACCTCTGTCTACCCCGGTATTGCGTGAAGATATTTATTTATTTTTATTTTATAGAAAAATTGCGTTAAAATCTGTACTACTATTTTAATGCGATATATGTAAAAAGCTTAGCGTGGGGTTTTGCAATCCCATCTTCATCATTAAAATCTGCTATGATGATAAAAATGATTATGATAAATAATCTTGACTCGAGTTAATAAAGCGATATGGAACCAGAAACCTTCCGTATAATACATATATTTTATTCCTCGAAACAATTTAAATTTATTTTTTAATCACGCAAAGTTTAAATTTTGTATTTTTACATTTCGAGGACATCTTTTATCACCTTTCTTATCAGGGCTTATTCCTATTGAGGTGAAAAGTTAAATGGATCGTTTTAATGGCATACATGTTTTTTTTTATAGTCAATGTTAACTAAATACAAAAAAACGAGGGCAGCAAGATTAATTTTATTGTATAACTTCTTGAACAAGGCGTTGTAACCAGAGGTTTTCTCGCTCAGACCCTTGAAATGGCCTGAATATTTATAGCGGCTCGCTCGCAAACTCTGAACAAATTGGTCCGAGATCGCAATAAATGGCTTGCAAACTTACATTCGTCTATAGTATTTTGTATTGACCGAACATAACAAGTCAATTTCGACAAATCTTTTATAAAAAAAGCCTAATTTATATATAAACATTTACACGAAAAGACAAAAAGTCACGATAGCCGAGTGGTTGGGTGTCGGAATTTTCAAAGTCAAGAGACTCGAGTTCGATCCCCAGGTTGCAGGCTCGTACCAATGGGTTTTAAAACTTATGAACGAATTATATTGTTGGCTTGGACATAAAGACGGCGAGGGCTTACCACCTGCCACGTTGTCCCGAAAATATAATATCTTCGGTGGAAGGTGGGTCGAAGGGACTTAATTGTCTAGACTAGACCTCTGTCTACCCCTGTATTGGGAATTTTGTGAAGATATTTATTTATTTTATTTTATAGAAAAATTGCGTTAAAATCTGTATACTATTTTAATGCGATATATGTAAAAAGCTTAGCGTGGGGTTTGCAATCCCATCTTCATCATTAAAATCTGCTATGATGATAAAATGATTATGATAAATAATCTTGACTCGAGTTAATAAAGCGATATGGAACCAGAAACCTTCCGTATAATACATATATTTTATTCCTCAAAACAATTTAAATTTATTTTTAATCACGCAAAGTTTAAATTTTGTATTTTTACATTTCGAGGACATCTTTTATCACCTTTCTTATCAGGGCTTATTCCTATTGAGGTGAAAAGTTAAATGGATCGTTTTAATGGCATACCTGTTTTTTATAGTCAATGTTAACTAAATATAAAAACAAACGAGGGCACCAAGATTAGTTTTAGTGTATAACTTCTTGAACAAGGCGTTGTAACCAGAGGTTTTCTCGCTCAGACCCTTGAAATGGCCTGTTTAAATATGTATAGCGGCTCGCTCGCAAACTCTGAACAAATTGGCCCGAGATCGCAATAAATGGCTTGCAAACTTACATTCGTCCATAGTATTTTGTGTTGACCGAACATAAGTCAATTTCGACAAATCTTTTATAGAAAAAGCCTAATTTATATATAAACATTTACACGAAAAGACAAAAAGTCACGATAGCCGAGTGGTTGGGTGGTCGGAATTTCGAGTCAATGGACCCGGGTTCAATCCCCATCGTACTAATGGGTTTTTCAAAAACTTATGTACAAATTATATCATTGGCTTGGACATAAGAACGGCGACGGGCTCACCACCTGCCACGTTGTCCCGAAAATATAATATCTTCGGTGGAAGGTGGGTCGAAGGGACTTAATTGTCTAGACAAGACCTCTGTCTACCCCTGTATTGGGAACTGCGTGAAGATAGTTTTCCTTACTTTAATTATACGCGACACAATATCATTTAATGTTTTTTATAACATTTTAACGTGTAACGTATAACATATAGTGGCAACGACTACTCTAAATATTACAAATATATATAACAAGCTTTAACTTTTTTTATAATTTATCGGACGTGCAAAACGATTTGAAAATTAGATTTTCTAGAGCATGCCATAAGAAACGGCTATGAATCTTGACCATACGCGTCATCCCAATAATTATTTATGTTTTCTGTTTGTCCTAACTGGTTTTACCTATTGTAAAAGTAAATACGCATCTGATTTGATAAGGACATGTGATTCTAAACCTATGCAATAAATATCAAAACACGTAAATGTTTTTGTTTCAAACCTAAAAATTCCTTTGAAATTTAATGAAACGGTCACGATAGCCGAGTGGTTGGGTGGTCGGAATTTCGAGTCAATGGACCCAGGTTCAATCCCCATCGTACTAATGGGTTTTCAAAAACTTATGTACAAATTATATCATTGGCTTGGACATAAAGGCGGCGACGGGCTCACCACCTGCCACGTTGTCCCGAAAATATAATATCTTCGGTGGAAGGTGGGTCGAAGGGACTTAATTGTCTAGACTTGACCTCTGTCTACCCCTGTATTGGGAACTGCGTGAAGATAGTTTTCCTTACTTTAATTATACGCGACACAATATCATTTAATGTTTTTTATAACATTTTAACGTGTAACGTATAACATATAGTGGCAACGACTACTCTAAATATTACAAATATATATAACAAGCTTTAACTTTTTTTATAATTTATCGGACGTGCAAAACGATTTGAAAATTAGATTTTCTGGTATACGCCATAAGAAACGGCTATGAATCTTGACCATACGCGTCATCCCAATAATTATTTATGTTTTCTGCTTGTCCTAACTGGTTTTACCTATTGTAAAAGTAAATACGCATCTGATTTGATAAGGACATGTGATTCTAAACCTATGCAATAAATATCAAAACACGTAAATGTTTTTGTTTCAAACCTAAAAATTCCTTTGAAATTTAATGAAACGGTCACGATAGCCGAGTTGTTGGGTGGTCGGAATTTCGAGTCGAGAGACCCGAGTTCGATCCCCAGGTGGCAGTACCAATGAGTTTTTCAAAAAACTTATGTACGAATTTCATCGTTGGCTTGGACATAAAGGCGGCGACGGGCTCACCACCTGTCACGTTGTCCCGAAATATCTTCGGTGGAAGGTGTGTTAAAGGGACTTAATTGTCTAGACTTGACCTCTGTCTACCCCTGTATTGGGAATTGCGTGAAATTTAATGATGAGAACCAAAAATTTTTATAAGTAACTGCTAAACCCGGTGCGTTTCTATAGCTTTCTCTGATATTTTAAGTAAATTAAATATTCTTGTGAAACTACTGTAGAAATTGTGATAGATATTAAATTACTCAGTTCTCCTTATTTTTATAAGTAACTGCTAAACCCGGTGCGTTTCTATAGCTTTCTGATATTTTAAGTAAATTAAATATTCTTGTGAAGCTACTGTAGAAATTGTGATAGATATTAAATTACTCAGTTCTCCTTATTTTTATAAGTAACTGCTAAACCCGGTGCGTTTCTATAGCTTTCTGATATTTTAAGTAAATTAAATATTCTTGTGAAGCTACTGTAGAAATTGTGATGGATATTAAATTACTCAGTTCTCCCTTATTTTCATAAGTAACTGCTAAACCCGGTGTGTTTCTGTAGCTTTTTCTGATATTTTAAGTAAATTAAATATTCTTGTGAAACTACTGTAGAAATTGTGATAGATATTAAATTACTCAGTTCTCCCTTATTTTTATAAGTAACTGCTAAACCCGGTGCGTTTCTATAGCTTTCTCTGATATTTTAAGTAAATTAAATATTCTTGTGAAACTACTGTAGAAATTGTGATAGATATTAAATTACTCAGTTCTCCCTTATTTTTATAAGTAACTGCTAAACCCGGTGCGTTTCTATAGCTTTCTCTGATATTTTAAGTAAATTAAATATTCTTGTGAAGCTACTGTAGAAATTGTGATAGATATTAAATTACTCAGTTCTCCCTTATTTTTATAAGTAACTGCTAAACCCGGTGCGTTTCTATAGCTTTCTCTGATATTTTAAGTAAATTAAATATTCTTGTGAAGCTACTGTAGAAATTGTGATAGATATTAAATTACTCAGTTCTCCCTTATTTTTATAAGTAACTGCTAAACCCGGTGCGTTTCTATAGCTTTCTCTGATATTTTAAGTAAATTAAATATTCTTGTGAAGCTACTGTAGAAATTGTGATAGATATTAAATTACTCAGTTCTCCCTTATTTTTATAAGTAACTGCTAAACCCGGTGCGTTTCTATAGCTTTCTCTGATATTTTAAGTAAATTAAATATTCTTGTGAAACTACTGTAGAAATTGTGATAGATATTAAATTACTCAGTTCTCCCTTATTTTTATAAGTAACTGCTAAACCCGGTGCGTTTCTGTAGCTTTCTCTGATATTTTAAGTAAATTAAATATTCTTGTGAAGCTACTGTAGAAATTGTGATAGATATTAAATTACTCAGTTCTCCCTTATTTTTATAAGTAACTGCTAAACCCGGTGCGTTTCTATAGCTTTCTCTGATATTTTAAGTAAATTAAATATTCTTGTGAAGCTACTGTAGAAATTGTGATAGATATTAAATTACTCAGTTCTCCCTTATTTTTATAAGTAACTGCTAAACCCGGTGCGTTTCTATAGCTTTCTCTGATATTTTAAGTAAATTAAATATTCTTGTGAAACTACTGTAGAAATTGTGATAGATATTAAATTACTCAGTTCTCCTTATTTTTATAAGTAACTGCTAAACCCGGTGCGTTTCTATAGCTTTCTGATATTTTAAGTAAATTAAATATTCTTGTGAAGCTACTGTAGAAATTGTGATAGATATTAAATTACTCAGTTCTCCTTATTTTTATAAGTAACTGCTAAACCCGGTGCGTTTCTATAGCTTTCTGATATTTTAAGTAAATTAAATATTCTTGTGAAACTACTGTAGAAATTGTGATAGATATTAAATTACTCAGTTCTCCCTTATTTTTATAAGTAACTGCTAAACCCGGTGCGTTTCTGTAGCTTTCTCTGATATTTTAAGTAAATTAAATATTCTTGTGAAACTACTGTAGAAATTGTGATAGATATTAAATTACTCAGTTCTCCCTTATTTTTATAAGTAACTGCTAAACCCGATGCGTTTCTATAGCTTTCTCTGATATTTTAAGTAAATTAAATATTCTTGTGAAACTACTGTAGAAATTGTGATAGATATTAAATTACTCAGTTCTCCCTTATTTTTATAAGTAACTGCTAAACCCGGTGCGTTTCTATAGCTTTCTCTGATATTTTATGTAAATTAAATATTCTTGTGAAACTACTGTAGAAATTGTGATAGATATTAAATTACTCAGTTCTCCTTATTTTTATAAGTAACTGCTAAACCCGGTGCGTTTCTATAGCTTTCTGATATTTTAAGTAAATTAAATATTCTTGTGAAGCTACTGTAGAAATTGTGATAGATATTAAATTACTCAGTTCTCCTTATTTTTATAAGTAACTGCTAAACCCGGTGCGTTTCTGTAGCTTTCTCTGATATTTTAAGTAAATTAAATATTCTTGTGAAACTACTGTAGAAATTGTGATAGATATTAAATTACTCAGTTCTCCCTTATTTTTATAAGTAACTGCTAAACCCGGTGCGTTTCTATAGCTTTCTCTGATATTTTAAGTAAATTAAATATTCTTGTGAAGCTACTGTAGAAATTGTGATAGATATTAAATTACTCAGTTCTCCCTTATTTTTATAAGTAACTGCTAAACCCGGTGCGTTTCTATAGCTTTCTGATATTTTAAGTAAATTAAATATTCTTGTGAAACTACTGTAGAAATTGTGATAGATATTAAATTACTCAGTTCTCCTTATTTTTATAAGTAATCATAAACCCGGTGCGTTTCTATAGCTTTCTGATATTTTAAGTAAATTAAATATTCTTGTAAAACTACTGTAGAAATTATGATAGATATTAAATTACTCAGTTCTCCTTATTTTTATAAGTAATCATAAACCCGGTGCGTTTCTATAGCTTTCTGATATTTTAAGTAAATTAAATATTCTTGTGAAGCTACTGTAGAAATTGTGATAGATATTAAATTACTCAGTTCTCCTTATTTTTATAAGTAACTGCTAAACCCGGTGCGTTTCTGTAGCTTTCTGATATTTTAAGTAAATTAAATATTCTTGTGAAGCTACTGTAGAAATTGTGATGAATATTAAATTACTCAGTTCTCCCTTATTTTTTATAGTAACTGCTAAACCTGGTGTGTTTCTGTAGCTTTCTGATATTTTAAGTAAATTAAATATTCTTGTGAAACTACTGTAGAAATTATGATAGATATTAAATTACTCAGTTCTCCTTATTTTTATAAGTAACTACTAAACCCGGTGCGTTTCTATAGCTTTCTCTGATATTTTAAGTAAATTAAATATTCTTGTGAAACTACTGTAGAAATTGTGATAGATATTAAATTACTCAGTTCTCCCTTATTTTTATAAGTAACTGCTAAACCCGGTGCGTTTCTATAGCTTTCTCTGATATTTTAAGTAAATTAAATATTCTTGTGAAACTACTTTCGACAATTTCTGACATGACGGTACCTTAATTATGTAATTATGACATTAAGTATGTAATCGTGTAAAATTAGTATGACAGCCTTCAAGAAATTTCGTTTATAATAAACGTAACTTCGATTTAGATGAGAGATCGATTTAGAGACAGGTTTTATTTGTTATAAAAATTTACATCCACGGCTGAGCAGCCTAGTGTAATGACACTGCTTTCGAAGCTAATGGTGGCGAGTTCGAATCCCGCTAGAGGCAAACTTTTGTGTCATAAATATGAATCTTTGTACTGGACTTATGGGATCGTGGTCTAGATGTATTTATGAATAATTATTTACAAAAATATATCTATGTAAGTATATTGTACCGTTCGCATGGATACTAATGGATTACGATGGGCTCTCCATCTGTCGCGTTGTCAAATAAGCATTAGGGAAAGGTGTGTCAAAAGGATTTAATTATCTTAACCTCTGTCTACTGTACGGTGAAAGGTGGGTTCCTTTGACCGATGACTTTTTCTAGGAAAATGAGACAGGTGGTGTGCTGTTGCCGTTTTAATGTCCAAGTTAACGATACAACCGTACATAAGTTTTTGAAAAACCCCATTGGTAAAAGCCTGCCATCTGGTGTCGAACTCATCGAACTCGGTCTCTTGAGTCGAATTCCGGTCACCCTGCCACTCGGCTATCGTGACTTTTTTGCAAAAGAAACGATATAGAATAAATAGACGCTAAAGAAATGCTATTATAGGATAGTAAAACAATTCATTATCACAGCTAAAAGTAAAAATAATGCGCACAAGTTCGTTGATTGGATTAGCAGCCGTGGGACACGAAGGGTGTTGATAATACGCGAACATTAATCACGTGCAGGGACACACTTTCCTCTAGAACTAATTGGATAATTGTTTTGTATTATACACGCACAAAAGATACAAAATGTTTAATTTTAGAATATAAACATCATTTACAAGACAGAACTTAATTCATATTATAGAATTTTCGAGAACATATCAATATCAAAATTACAAGATTGCGCAGAATGAGATAGATTACATTATATTAGTCACGATAGCCGAGTTGTTGGGTGGTCAGAATTTCAAGACGAGAGATCCGAGTTCGATCCCCAGGTGGCAGTACCAATGAGTTTTTCAAAAACTTATGTACGAATTTCATCGTTGGCTTGGACATAAAGACGGCGACGGGCTCTCAACCTGTCACGTTGTCCCGAAAATATCTTCGGTGGAAGGTGGGTCAAAGGGACTTAACTGTCTAGATTTGACCTCTGTCTACCCCTGTATTGGGAATTGCGTGACGATATATTTTTTTATATTGTAAATTTTCTAAATTGCTCACGAGAAATCTAGTCTATTGAATAATAAATTCATTACAGTACAGTGAAATTTATTTTGGCTTATACTTGACATTTTAAGCTATAGAAGTATTATACACTAGTTTTAAAAATTAAATTAAAACACTTTTTAGTATATTTTCTTTTTCCTAACATCTCAGAATTAAAATTATTAACGTGTTGTTCTGTCCCTGGTATACTGAAAATAAGCCAGATTCAGTACACACATTGCATTCATGAGCGAATACATAACGTGCAAAAAAGGTAAGCTTTATGTCAAGGGCACAAATCTCATCACGCCCGCTCCGCGTATCATTTATATGTATTCAAGCAAAAAGTGCGTCCTTAGAATGATAAATGAGAAATCTGTTTAAAATATACGTATACCAATATCATATTGAATTAAACTTGTTCTCTTTATACACTCGCGTTGGTGTAGATGAGTACTTTGGGTTTCCCACCTTTGAGCAATTTACTCTCTTGGAATGCTTATCTCGGTCTATCTCAACCCTTTTATTATTCACTTTTACTGTGACTATTATCCTCTCCATTAATACTTCACTTATGATTTCGAAGTACCCAAACCATGCAAGTAATTCTCGTAAACTTTTTAGAATTTTTAGTACTTTTTAGCTATACTAAACGAAATCGGATCAGTCCAGAAGTTCGAATCATGTATTAGTTAAGTTTGTAAAGAAAGAAAAGGATTCAAAAATAAATTAAAGAACTTTTTCTTCAATTAGCACTCAAGATGCGCTGATGCTGAAGCAAACATCTGACTGGTAAAAACACCTGCGCAAATATGTTCTAAAGTAAATTATTAATTTAAGAAAAATGTATAGAAGGCTATCTATCACTAATGCCGTGGAATTGACACTGCGCTGAACTACGTGTCTGTACATGTATTGGTTGTAAAATAATTAAATTAGATTGGAATATAGCTGCCCCAACTTCACAAACCACAAACTAATATCCATAATAATTAACGTCTATTCATAGTCATAATAAAGGCTTTACTCTAGTGAAAATACACTTTTATTGTTCATAAAGTCTTTTGTTTATTTACTAGTAAGTAAAGTTCCTCCCAAATTTTGTACTTACAATATAATGATTTGTGTGATTTTAAAATTATTAATTATTCCTTGGGCTTATATTTCATAAAATTAAATGTTGCCTAAATCGTTCTATAAAAAAGGTTACTCGCGGCAGTAAAAAAAAATATTGTTTTGTAGTTTTCTGTTACTTAATTACGAGTATATTTCATATGTATAATAATGGAGAATCATCGTTTTAAATTTTTAAAAATTATATTATTTAAAAGCTTTTCAAAGATCTCTGCTAATAAAAGACAAAAAAAACTGAAAGAAAATAATTAAAACCTATCTTAATAGGTCGATGTAAACAGAGTGAAAAAAGGGAACGCAATTTATTTAAGCAAAGAATTAGCAACTTCTGTATGAAAACACAAAAAGAAACGGCAATATTAATTTAGATAAGTTTTTGTCTCAATTAATTGCCATTGTTATTATTTACACACCAACAATATTTTTACTTAAATTATTACTTGGGAAATTGTTCATTTTATCAGATGATATTAATATCGCCACTCTTCAGGAAAATCCCAGAATAGTACCTTTTATTAAAAAAAAAGGAGGCAAACGTTTCATATTAAATAAATTTCGTATTGAAAACACAAGATACTATTTATTCCGCATACACGGAAATGCGGAATAATTAGTATGCGACTGTCTATCTAGACATAAGATAATAACTTAATATAACCTGTAATCGAACTTGTTTCTTGAAATACTATTTCATAACCCTCCTATTGAAATAGAACATAAAATATGACTATATACTATTCTTAAAGAAACACTGAAAAAATAGGAGTAGTTGAACCATATGAATTCTTTATAATTAAAACCATAATATGAATTTATAGATGATACTATCGCGCAAAATTCTTAGTTTTATTTTTATTTAAATATAAAATCACTTAATTTTGCTAAATTGTACAGTTCAGAGGCATGTTGAATTATATAAGATTACGCGCATTATTTAAATGTGCCAAATGCTACGAAAGGTCTTTGCTTCTAAATTAAAAGGGATCCGAGGACAAAGACCGTATCGCGGAGATTAGTTTGATGTGAATGCCGCATCTTGGATCAATTTAATCATGTCATCGCATTGCATTCTTCAATTATGAACGTTAAAAACTATGTATTGAATTTTATGAAATATAGGAAACTAATTACTTTATAGCCTGGGACTAATAAAATAATCCAAATTGGGGCAATCATTTCAACATAACAATCATTTCATTTACTTTGAAATTAGCAAGTGATTTATATGTAATTAAGACATAAAACAATCAAATCGCCTATTTACTACTATTTCGTACTATACATATAGTGGTAATGCGATCACCAATAGATATGCTGAGCTAGTTATATCTTATCATACATATGAAATAGAATACCTTATACTCCACCATGCTTTTCAAAGTAAAAATAATGAAATGTGAAGTCAAACGGAAGTATCGATAGACATAATATTTTGTTTCGAAATTTATCAAAGTTTATAATTTTAGTTTTTGTTAAAAATATAGTTAAAAAAAATGTGAGCCGTCATGGGACGCCTGGCAGATGTGAAACATCGTGTGTGTACAAGTAATATGCATAAAAGATTACAGGAATGAAAAAATGAAGTACTAAGAAAATACTAATGAAAAAATGAAGTATTACGAATTTCTTACAGAAAATGGTAACTTTATTTAATAAAAATTTATTTGATATAAAAATTCGATATTAATATCAAGTGGCCACAATTTAAATATTTTCTCTCTCTCTCTGTGACTTCAGTTATAGTTATATTCGATGTTTCCTCTGCCGGTATTACTGTGACGATTGGTCGATGATAACTAAACTACGTTACAAAAGTCCCGTAGTAGTAAAGTACCGTTGTCCCGAAAATATCTTCGGTGGAAGGTGGGTCATAGGGACTTAATTGTCTAGACTTGACCTCTGTCTACCCCTGTATTGGGAATTGCGTGAAGATATTTATATATTTATTTATTACGTTACAAAAGTATTGGATGAAACATTATCAAGATATCTCACAATTACAGCATCTATAGTTGTTCCATATTTGGTAGTAGATTCTTTTGGATTGTTGTTGATTTTCAATTGAAATTCTTTTTGAAGAAATGTCATTAATGGCATTGATTCAGCTCTTGCAAATTTACATTAAAATCTCCAGCTAATTTTAATGGTAGTTTATGTTTATTCGTTTTAAAAATTATTGAACCTTTTTGACTAAGGAAATGACCTTTCATGTAAAAATGAAATCTTAATATAATTTACATAGTCACTAATATGAATAATATGAATATAATTAATTAAATATAAAAAAGGGATTTCAGTGTTTAATTATAAACCTTAATTCTCAGGTAATAGGGTGTAAATTAGTATACCTTTGTATAGCGAGGCGACCCGTCGCCAGGGCAAGCGTCGCCACGCCAACAATTCGGTTTACTAGTGAGCCTATAGATGTTTCACATTAAAAGATACGTTAAAACCAAAAAGTCGGTGTAAATTGTTCCCAGCGACGATTCGACGAGCTAATCCCAAAAGAGGAATTGTATCCGCGACTTGCAGCCGCTGGTGATAAGAGAGCCGGTTCTTTTCTCGCTTAACGGTTAAATCTAGCCATTCAACGTGAAACTGCAGTCAGCGTTCTTGGTACCATGTCACGAGATGTAGGGCTCTACGATTACTGTAGTTTTTTAGTTGACAAGTATAGTAAATACAAACATAATTTTGTTCCTTTAATTCCAAAATAACTAAATTTTTTGTAGTTTATAAGAATCCTAGCTTATAATAAAAATACGTTATATTAAATTATAGCCGAGTCACGATAGCCGAGTTGTTGGGTGGTCGGAATTTCGAGTCAAGAGACCCGAGTTCGATCCCCAGGTGGCAGTACCAATGAGTTTTTCAAAAAAAACTTATGTACGAATTTCATCGTTGGCTTGGACATAAAGACGGCGACAGGCTCACCACCTGTTACGTTGTCCCGAAAATATCTTCGGTGGAAGGTGGGTCAAAGGGACTGAATTGTCTATACTTGACCTCTGTCTACCCCTGTATTGGGAATTGCGTGAAGATATTAATTTATTATTTATTTATTTATTAAATTATAATTATTTGTATTAAATTATAAAAAAAATGTGTATTAAAAAATAATCACCTATGTTATTCGCTTATAATGTAGATTTGTAACTACATAGGTGAAAGATTTTTTGAAATCGGTTTAGGGGTTTCGGCGTTACAACGTATTTTTATCATAAGCTAGGATACTCATAAACTACAAAAAATTTAGTTATTTTGGAATTAAAGGAACAAAATTATGTTTGTATTTACTATACATGTCATACTTGTTATAAGAAATCTCTAAAAAATTACAATAATGTAACTAAAGGTATCAAAAATTTGTCTATTAAAGTCATTATTTAAAGTGAGCTGGCTTTTTGTGACTTGTTGGAAAACGCAATTAATGCATTAAAACACCTAAAACTCAATTATGTATAAGTATGAAAATTTTTTTTTATAAATTTTGGCCAGCTTATTCATTATTCATTTGAATATAACATCTACTGTTTCTATTTCTACAAATAATTTACAACACTAATTAACCACATACAAGTTTTGATAGTGTAATGTGGTAACATTTTCATTAAAGTTTCTTTCAACTGTTGACGCGAAATAAGTTGTTAATTTTAAGAATATGCCATTATGATGACTAGAATTACGCTGATTAGGTGATAAATTGTTTTTACTACATCACCCTTTATGTTTTACGTGGTAACTCTGGGTGAACTTGAGAAACGTACGTGATAAAAGTCACGCTTTGAAAGCTATTGTTATTTAAAAGTTCCCATTACGTTTTATTATAACGATATTATAAAACTGTTAAAATATATCAACGAAATCATAAAAAAATTATACAAATAGATAGAACAGAACAGATGTATAGGAGAAAAATTTTTTTCTTAGTAAAAAGTTTCTGTGATTTTTTGTTGAAAGACATAGGTGTGGCTCTAACAGTGATTAATGTTCGCGTTCATCAGCAGTCTTAATATCTTAAGGGAGCTAATCCAATTAACAAACTTGTGCCTTGTTTTTATCTACAAGCCTTTCGGAATGTAACTAAGAATGATCCTTGTTACAAAAATGGTGGAACTTCATAGAAAATGAGTAGTGTTAGCTTAGCCTTGTGTAGAAATGTCTGTAGTATGAAAATTAAAGATCTTAAAATATTGTCTGTGCGACAAACTATTTCGATAACAGACTAGACTAGCCATACTTTTATTCTTTTTATCGTACATAAGCGTAAGTATTATTCTAGTCTATATATAGAGAATTATTATTGAGTAGAGTGGTAGTACGGAGAATTAACGCATTCTGTTTGTATCTCGTATGGGTTAACGGAACTGCTAAGAGTTTCTAATGGCGGGGATATCTTTTGGGGTAATTTTAAAAATAAGCTTAGAAAGTATCAAAGAGCAGTCAAAAGTCCTTGTGCTAATGTTGACAAGAAGAACGCGTTGAATATATCTATTCGCAGATGAAGTTGCAGAATATGAAGATGAGAACGTAAATGATTGTAGTTTACGCTAGACAATTTGAATTTATATTTCAAAAAACCTAAATTTTTTTTGATCCTCTCTCACCTAAATAATATACTTAGAGTACTGGATATTCCATACTTGTGTCGCGTTTTGTAGATGACTACGTACAAAGCAGCAATATAGACTTTAGAGTGTCTTTATATCAGTAAAAGATGGCGTAGAAAGCAAAATAAAACCCAATGATTTATAGGGCTCTATACATATGCTATCAATATTTGTGTCAAAGAGTAGTTTACTGTCATGTACGACACCCAAATCTTTCGTAACATGATCTCTTAACAACACCTCATTCCTCAAAGAATAGGTAAACTGGAAGGTAGAAACTTTACGCGAGTAAGTCATAACAAAACATTTGGCGACATTTAGCTTAAGTCTATTCTCGTTACAGTAGTCTGAAAATCTGAGCAGATCCTCTAGAAGAAAATGTGCATCTGTGTAATTGGTAACAACTCTAAAAAATATTGTGCATTAAGAAAACCGTGTTGGATCTCATTTATGTTTAAAATAAACAGTCTTATTTATTTTTAAAATAGGATTTTAAAGTGGATACCAGTAGTACAAATAAATGTTAAAGTAATATAAATAAAACAATAAAATACGAAAGACGCCCAGTATCTTATCATAGTCTTGGTGGTTTAAAAACTTCGACCTTAGAAAATTAAAAAAGTATTAATAAACAGCGTAAATAACACCTTAATTATAATATTTCACTAAACATAAAAAAATAATCAAATTTAATTAGGTAACGTATAATTCATTGGAAAGAGCGCGTGTTTAAGGAGGCTTTGACCGCGCGATAATACATATGCCTAGACATTTTTTTTCCTGTTTCTAGCAGAAAAGGACTTTTCAATCAACCTATAGAGATGAACACGGTTCACGTGACCCGGGGTATATGAAGAGTAGACTTCGTTTACATTCTTTTTAACTTTATTAAGGAAAAGTATGTTATCGGATGGTTAAAATATTTAGTAATGAGTCAAGATAAATAAATAAATATGAATAAATGTATACATATGTAGAACAAATACATAAGACAACATAAGTTAGGTAATACTTTTAATACTAACACGAATATTAGGAGAACTTTGGATCTATGTTACACTTTTTTATGTCTTCAAATTTCCTGTCAAAGTTAACGGAACAAAATAATTTAATACATATAAATACACAAAAAACAAATAAATAAATATCTTCACGCTATTCCCCATACTGGGGTAGACAAAGGTCTAGACAATTAAGTCCTTTCGACCCAACTTCCACCGATTATATCGCTATTTTGTCGACGATAACGTGAGCAATGTCTTTAAATTGAATACGATATCACAAATTGTAAATTCACTAAATAGACAATCCTTTAAGTAATGCTCTAATAATAATGCTCTAGAAATTCTTGTACAGAGCAAAATAAATATTTACGAGTACATATGTGCAATATAAGTATGCGTTTATCTCAATTTATATAAATATACGTATATAATTTTATCGTATTTTTTTCCATGAAGATGCAAGTGGGATCCCTTGAATTTTAGTATTCAAAGGGATCCCACTTTGATACTTGTCGATGTGTGTTTAGTATATTATAATCACCAAATACCCTTTTTTCAGTGTGGTTTGGCATAAGAGCCCCCTTTCTTCCTGTTGGTGTCGTAGGAGGTGTCTAGGGGGAAATCCTAGAGAATACCGACATATGGCGCGATAACCATCTCCAAACATACTAAACGCTAGGTGCGGTATTTTTAGTAATGCGATCGCCAATCCACTTGCAAAGCGGGGCAATTTTGGCAAACCCTACCGTACGGGAGAAGTAGCGCCCTGCGGTTTACTTTTATGTATCCATTATGATAATATAATATGATATGATACAATGATATGATGTTATAGTAGTCACTTTATTGCGAGGCCCACAAACCTTCCTCCCCCAATTATGGGGGGGGGGGGCACTCTAAGGCCGGCAACGCATCTGCTATGCCTCTGGTATTGCGGATGTTCATGGGCGGCGGTAATCACTTACCATCACGTGAGCCACCTGCTCGTTTGCCTCCCTTTACTAAAAAAAATATGATGTTATAGTGCAGTCACTTTATTGCGACTGCAAAGCCTGTGAGCGGGTGAGGCATGGCCTGTCACCCATGATCGCAGTGCTGGTACCGACTTTGTTATATGGCAGCGAAACCTGGATATGCCAGAGGAAGCATAAAAAGCAAGCAAGCAATTGCATGCAGTGGAGATGCGGTCTCTTCGTAAAATGTGCGGCTTTACCTTGGCCGACCAAAATCGTAACGAAGAGATTTGTAATATGACAGGTTTGAAAGATGACGTTATCACTATAATTGATAAGGGCGTGCTTCGATGGTGTAGGCACGTTGAGCGAATGAGTGAAGATCAAATGGTAAAGAAAATATGCAGTGCTATGTTGATATTGAAAGGTGACGAGGAAGGCCAAGACTAACTTTCGAAAACCAAGTGTTTGCTCACTTGGTTTTCGAAACTTAGTTTTGGCTGCTCGAAGAGGGGAGGGTCAAGAGTACACGGATAGACGTGCATGTATGAAGAAAATGATGAATCTGAAAGAAGTAAAAGAGGTGTGTAAGGACCGTGGTACTAGGCGATCTGTTCTCTCTGGCTACCCCGTCAGGGACTGCGCGTGAAGATAAAATAAAATAAAAAGATATGGTTTTATAATAAAATAGTTTTTAAATTTAGAGTGTGATACTGAGTACATATCCATAACAAATAAATATGTAGATTATTTCGAATATTGCTGGTAAATTTAAAATTTAAATTTTTTTTTTTTGGTAAAAGAAATTCCGATCACCCAACCACTCGGCTATCGTTTATTTATTTATTTATTTATTTTATTTATCTTCACGCACAATCCCTGACGGGGTAGCCAGAGAGAACAGATCGCCAAGTGTCACGATCCCTACATACTTCTTTCGCTTCTTTCAGATTCATCATCTTCTTCATACATGCACGTCTAGGTATCCGAGTACTCTTGACCCTCCTCTCTTCGAGCAGTTTGCTCACATGGTCTTCCAAAGTTAATCTCGGTCTACCTCGACACCTTTTAATATTAACTTTCGCGCTATATATTTTCTTCACCATTCGGTCTTCACTCATTCGCTCAACGTGCCCAAACCATCGAAGCACGCCCTTATCCATTTTTGAGACAAGGTCATCTTTCAAACCTGCCATATTGCGAATCTCTTCGTTTCGCTTTCGGTCGGCCATGGTAAGGCCGCACATTTTACGAAGAGATCGCATCTCCACTGCATTCAACCTGCTTTTATGCTTCTTCTGGCATACCCAGGTTTCGCTGCCATATAACAAAGTCGGTACCAACACTGCGTTATGTATTGCAAGGCGTGCACTTTTCACAACGCCTTGCCTTTTGATTAACGCAGTCAGGGCACCATTGACTTTGTTCCCGGCAGCGACACGCCTGTCCACATCTAAATCACATCTTCCATCCCGGCTAAACGCACTCCCCAAGTATACAATTTCATTCACCTGTTCTAGACATTCCTGATTTACCCAAATTTCGCACTTCGTTCTTTCTTCGTCCCTTTCAAATACCAGAACCTTAGTTTTATTAGCATTCAAACGGAGACCATTAATTTCATTCTTCTTTCATACACGTGACTAATGCCTGCAGTTCTGCCTCTGATGGTGCTATAAGCACTGCATCATCAACATAAAGCAGACAATTTACTTTTATGTCACCCAATTTCACACCCAAACAGCTATCTTTCAGCTTCTGTAAACAGCTGTCGAGATACAGTATGAATAGCCAGGAAGACATGACACAACCCTGTTTTACGCCCGTTTGGACGCTAAGGGACCAAGGCTAAGGGACCAACGCAAGAAGACCCATGGGTGACAGGTCATGCCCTACCCGCACACAGGCTTTACAGTCACAGTAAAGTGACTGCACAGCCCTTAGCAATCGACCATCCACACCATACCCCGGCAACAGTTCCCACATTTTCTTCCTTACAACCTTATCAAATGCTTTCTCAAGATCCACAAAAGCACAGAAAATCTTCTGGTTAGCAGCCAGAAGCTTCTCCGTGATCATGCGGAGAGAAAACATTTGATCCGTGCATCCTCTTCCAGGTCTAAATCCGCATTGTGCCTCCCATAGAAATCTTTCCGATTTCTCTTGCATCCTACGTGTCAAAACCTTCAGTATACTTTACTTGCTAAACTGGTCAAGCTGATCGCCCGATAGCACCCGCAGTCATAATGTGAACCTTTACCTTTATATAAAGGCACAATGACCGCGGATCGCCAATCATCCGGAACAGCCCCCGTTCGCCAGCACAAATTGCACAGCAGATGAAAGCTGTCCCAGACGCGTGGCCCACCATACTTGACCATTTCAGCAGTAACTCTGTCTAGTCCCGCAGCCTTACCACATTTCAAACTTCTAATCGCACATTCAATCTCTTTCATACTGATGACCTCAGTGTCATCGAGGTCCGAGTCTGGCGTACCAGTCACGCGTCACCCCGGATCCTCACTAAGATCATCACACGCATACATCTCTCTATAAAATTCGCTCCATCGCTGCATGACGTCCGATTTTTCTGAGAGGACGTCATTGTTTCAAAGCACTTTATTCATTCTTAAGGCCGTCGCACCACTACGGGTCCTTCCAACCTCTTTCCAGAAGAGTTTGGAGTTCTCCTTGAAGTTGTGCGACAACCTTTCGTCCGCTTCCATTCTACTCCTTTCACGCACTTCCTCAATCAATGCTTTCGTGTGAACTTTCTGGAGCTTATATCTTTCTTTCCTCTTCTCTCTCATATCCTTATCATTACTAGAGGCCAAGTAGTCTAACCATGCTTTCTTCTTCTTATTTACAGCTTCTTTCACTTCGTCATTCCACCATGCATCACCCTTTTTACTACTACCTCTTTTCACATTTCCACACACGTCTTCCGCTGCACTAACCATTCCATCTCTAAGGCTCTGCCATATTTCTTCCACACATTCTTTCCTAACACCAATGCTGTCCAGCTTTTCGGCTACCCTTGCTTGATATTTATTCCTAGTGTCCGCTTCCTGAAACTTCCAGCTTCGGATGCTACCGACCGACTGTGGTTCTGGTATCGCCGTCCGGTGGCGCCAACCCGCGAACAGACCCTAAATCTAGTAATCACTAGGTAGTGATCCGTTCCCAGGTCAGCACCTCGGAACACCCGCGTATCCATCACCTGTTTTCGCAGTCGGTCATCCACCAGGAATAAATCGATCATACTTCTCTCATTCTCTCTTGTTCTAGTATACATATGGATTTTCTTGTGACTAAACATAGTGTTTGTCACAAGAAGACCCTTTCCTTACATACAGCCAGTATAAGCTTGCCAGCATCGTTAACCCTTTTATCGCCAAACATTCCAAGCACCGACTCGTACCCTGGCCGAGCGGTACCAACCTATCCATTCAAATCACCACATACAACAATTCTTTCGTTTCCTCTAACCAAGTCTAGAACTTCTCTTACATTCTCCCAAAACTCCTCCAGCTCAGAACAAAAACGAACGAAGCCACCGGCGCATAAACAGCCAAAAGGAATAACTTCGTCAGTCCCAATTTAAAGCGAACCCAGAGAAGTCTCGAGTTCACAGCCTTATATTCAGTCATAACATTGACCAACCGAGACGACAGCAGCACCCCCACTCCCTGGCAGGCGCTCTCGCTCTCCGGGACTCCGGACCATAGAGCTAACGCCCCGCCAGAGCTCTTCAGTACCACTGCCCTTCCGCTTGGTCTCCGACAAACACACGACATCTATTTCTATTTCTTTCATTATTTCAATCAACTCATTCGTCTTATCTCTCATGCCTCCTCTAACATTCCACGTGCCAACTCTGCACTCCGTCCTCCACCTTCCGCCGTGTCGGGCTGTGCGTGACGGGTGGCGGTCCCCATCGCCGCTTTGCGCGCTGCATTTCACACCAACGGGGACGAACTGGTGTGCGTCGCCTTGGGGACGCCCTAACCCTCGTTGGCATGGGTGCGCAGCTGTAGAATTGCAGCCCTGAAAGGGCTGGCAGGGGTCGCGACGAGCACGCTTCTACAATGACCCCTAACTATCGTGACTTTTATATATATATATATATATATATATATATATATATATATATATATATATATATATATATATATATATATATATATATATATATATATATATATATATATATATATATATATATATATATATATATATATATATATATATATATATATATATATATATATCATGTAGGTATTTAAATTATATTAATAAGTATTGGTGGATGAGGCAAGTAGTAGCTTATGCTGCAACTCACATCAGGCCATGTTGGCTCGATCAGACCAGAACCAAACCCTCTCAGATTACCGAAATAAAATAGAGGAATATGCGCTTCTGCGCTTTGGCCGTTGAGTGGAATAATCGGAGGCTCACAGCCGTATCCTCTGACCTTCCCTAAGTATGCAACACACTTGCAGCCCCTCTAGTGCTTCGTGAGTATGAATGCTAGTAGTCACTAACTACCAAGTTTAATGATTGTTCGTTTGCCAACTTCACCCATAAAAAATTATATAAAAAATATTACTTTTTTGCGGATTAGCTTATTTTAATAAATTTTAAGTTTATCTTGAAAAAAAAGGAAAAATTCATACAAATCGGTTATACGGTTAAAGTGTGAAAACGTTAAGCTTGTGTTATGAGCCTGTGTGTGGTTTTTACCTCTTGTTAAATTAAAACTTTGTATTAAAATTCAATAATGTTTATTTATTTTACTTTTATTAATATTAATAATAATTCTAATTTTTAATATTTCTAATTTTTATTATGTCTTACATGTACTCGTAGCTTAATAAGAGCGAAAGGTTACTCATTAATTAACTGATTAATCTTTCATCGTGTAGGATAATATTATACTAAGTGGTAAGAGGAAGTTGGCAATTAATCTTCTTATTACGTACTATTTAAAAATGCCACTCATAATAAGTAAAGTGAAGACAGAAATGTAAACCTATTATGTTACTAATTTTCTAAGCACACAAAGAAATCAGTTTATGTCACCCAAAGTTAAATGTGATCGAAAATTTGAATTCATTTCAGTTTATTAAAGACATCAGAGCTGAAATCAAATGCTAACAAAACTCTATATTTAATTATCATTGAATTGGAAAGCTTGACACAAACGGAACGAACATTTTCAAATCTTCTATTAGCAGAACAGTCTAAAAGTTTAACAGAGGCAGCAAAAGATAATAACGTTAAGCAAAACTCGTTTAAGTTTAAGATATGATATTGGACGGCGGTCTTCTATATTATATTTATATATAAAAGCAAAAGGTACATTCACTTACTAATGTCGAAATCTGTATAACTTTTGAAGGTGAAATTTGGTATGGACATGGATTATGAGGAGATGTCAGCTAAAAAATGAGTTTTGGGAACTACCCACTTAAAGAAGAAGAATCGGAACGGAAAGTTTATTTGAAACTATGTCATTTCTGGGATCCGGAATTCAAAAATTGTACGATTATAACATTGTTGAAACTAAACCCCGGTGGAGTTAAAATGATACTAACAATACATTATTTTATTAACCTCACATTTTGTATTAACCTAATGAGGTTAATACAAAATGGTAAGTTCTTATTATTTACAAAATAGCTTTTAATTTGCTAGGAGGATTGTAAATAAAATTAAACCTTGGATTTTGGTATCTTTAATGACATTGAATAATTTTTATTCTTGAAAAATATATGTTTCTAGTTTCCACGAGGCAGCATATAAACCAATAAAACTGAGTAAAACATATTTACAGCTTCATATAGCAAGCACATGCCAGTAATGGTGACCAACGAGCAATTGGTTGAAGTAGTTATTAGTAATTTTCGATGCCCAGAGGGAATGTAGGCACATTGCATTACTTAATAAAAAGGAATTAGGAAATTGGGTGACATGAAAGTAAATTGTCTGCTGTATGCTGATGATGCAGTGCTTATTGCAGAGGCATAACTGTAGGCATTAGTCACGTATATGAAAGAGGAATGTGAAATTAAAGGTCTTCGTTTGAATGCTAATAAAACTAAGGTTCTGGTTTTTGAAAGGGACGAAGAGACAACGAAGTGTGAAATATGAGTCAATCTACTACCCTGTCACTCGTCTGCTACCCCGTCAGGGATTGTGCGTGAAGATAAAAGGAAATTTAAGAGGCGGACAACGACATTGACCTCTGGATGCCGCTAAATCTACTAATGGCTTAATTTGAAGAGTTGTCTTGTTTACCTCTTTATACTAAGCGAGTAATGTTAAAATGCGATACTGCCTCGGTTGAACGGTGCCATTCATATAATAGGCGGCTAGACTCTACATTATAAAATATTAGATTTATTTTATTTCATGTTTCTTAAACTTAAACTGGTTTTTATCACGAATAAAATTTTATATTAAACTCACATTTTTACATAAAACTCCTTACTTAACTACTTACATGATGTTATTACAAAAAAAGAACATGAAGCGTTCCCTCGTGTTTTTTCTAAAAAATATCTTAGAAAAGTTACAGTCTCGCGGGAAGTACCAGTACAATGAATCTGCTGACTAAAGTAGCTTCAAGCTCGTCGACTATTGTAAAAAAAGAAAGTTTTATTCAAAGCTCATTGTATGAACTTTTATAAGATAAACACGCCCTTTTTCACATTTCATTCTACCTACAATTGCGAAATAAGTTAATGTACTCTTATTGGAACAAACTTTGTCTCGCCGTTTATGCAGTTTCTTTTGGAATAACAAGATTTTAAACTTATGAATTCTTTTTTAAACGTGGTTGACTCCTCTGTGACGGAATTGTTTGGATAGCGTAACCGTTACCTTAAGTTAGTTGTATTTAGTCTTAAAAAATAATGTTTGTGCAAACCTATGTCTTGTACAGTTATTCCAATAACTCAAAAATCAAATCATTTATTCATCGACATAAGAACATACATTCGTTTATCGAAAAACATTTTTAATCTACCACCGTTTCGTAATGAGGTTCCACTAACGGAGAAGAAACAGGCGAAAGAAACTCCGTAAAAATTCATTTGTCAATGTACTTTTATTACTGTAATAGTTTGTTAAGCTATTGGTTTGCCAATAAATAAATAACTTCTCTTAACTCATAAGAGACTCAGAACTGTTAGAATTCCGCGGCAGTGACTATGCATTTGTAACTTTTATTATTGATTAGACTGCAGTATCTGTATAGTATAGTAGTAGTACCATCTGCTGAGGAGTTTCTAAATAAACTGCTAAATTTATGCATTCAATTTATCTTCGGAATTCGCAAGTACGATCATGTTTCAAATCCCAATTCGCCTTCGTAAAAACACTAAGATCTTATGTGTGTTCTTTATATCTTGCTTCTAGCAACATGTCCGTCTGACCTTGCGAGCGTGCCGGGTTCTCTTTCGCTCATCTAACTCTTACTCCTAATAGAACCCACACCATATCTCTTTTAAATTTCCAGCTCATAAAAGCCCACCAAGTTATTCCTACTCATTATGCGTTCGTACAGTCTCATATCTCCAACCAAACATCCGTGAATGCAAAACCATTTCATTACTTAAGAAAAAATTATTTGAGAATTTTTTAAACAATGCAATTTTTATGTGTATTGTCCATATAAATTATTTTACTCAGTACTATTTCACATATATTTATCTGTAAATATTTATTCAAGTACATATGTTTGTATATAGGTAGATTTAGACTTAGGTAATTATGTATGCATGTGTATTTAAGTTTTTTAATGTATTAGTAATATATATGTTTAATTATGTACGCGCACAATCTCTCTTCTACTCTTCTAGCAAACACTCGTAGGTCTGCTGGACGAAATTTCTGAAGAAATAAGCAGTAACTTATGCTGTCTGTATATAATATTATTTACAGACTATGTCGTGTTACGATTTTTTCTTTTGATATAACTGTAATTACATAAATGATTAAATAAATAATTTAAAGAAAATGTAATTAAATATATATTGATAACATAATAAAGACATAAGTAATAAAAAATATTAAAGTTTCAAAGGTTGCGAAACGATGTTGCAAGTTCGAGTCTGCCATTCAACAATTGTCGTAAACCAATACAGACACATGCATTGTCGCTTGGCTGGAGAGGCTAGCCAGAATACTGGTGATGTTTTTAGCGTTGAAAGGCTAAATAAAAGTTGACAATTCTATTCCCCGCTGTTCTACCTTCGCAGTAAAGACTGAAAAATATAGATAGTAGCCTAATAATAGAGTTAATGAGAAATGTTCTGAGCGACCGCTACGGGTCCCTCGACAAAACCTACGTAAAAATATTTTTGCAGCTCGTCAGAGCTTTTACCGACGCCGCTTATGTGCGTTCATCAACATTGACTGCAATTATTTTTTTGTACCATTGGAATTCGAATTTTTCTATTTTGACGGCAAATTGAAATTTTCTATTAAATTCAAAAGATATTTTTTTTGTTCCTTGTATAAGTCTAATAGATTAACAGTCACGATAACCAGTGGTTGGGTGGTCGGAATTTCGAGTCAAGAGACCCGAGTTCGATCCCGGGGTCAGGGGAAACTCATTGGTACGAGACCAATGAGTTTTTCAAAAAACTTATGTACAAATATATCGTTGGCTTGAACATAAAGACGGCGAGGGGCTCACCACCTGTCACGTTGTCCCGAAAATATCTTCGGTGGAAGGTGAATCAGAGAGACTTATTTGACTAGACTAGACCTCTGTCTATTCCTGTATTGGGAGTTTCGTGATGATATTTTGTTTTATTTAGATTTAGCAAACAAATTTATACTCGTGATTTTCATTTCCATAGCCATAAACTTCGACCTTGTGAATTATATTATAAAGAATGAGATTGAAAATAATTATCATTTAAAAAAGATACTTGATTTATGAGCAATATACACTTCATCCTTTACTTAATTTTGAGTTAGAATTTTAATTGAATTTTTGTGTGATTGGGAAATAAAATATTTAAATGTAAAGAAACGTTTTGCTAAAAGCTTACAAACTTTTAAGCCGCTTTGTGATTAAAGATTTGACTGCGCAGCAGAGCAGAAAATCAACTGCTCGAGACCAAGTCTATGCTTTAATTTCTTTTACTTTTTGTCTTGAATTAATGAATTAGAGAGTATCTTTCGACATACGGAAATCTTTTAGTGAAGCGTATTTACACTAAAATCAAAAAAAATATATTAGAAAAAATATCTTCACGCAATTCCCAATACAGGGGTAGACAGAGGTCAAGTCTAGACAATTAAGTCCCTTTAACCCACCTTCCACCGAAGATATTTTCGGGACAACGTGACAGGTGGTGAGCCTGTCGCCGCCTATATGTCCAAGCCAACGATGAAATTCGTACATAAGTTTTTGAAAAACTCATTGGTACTGCCACCTGGGGATCGAACTCGGGTCTCTCGACTCGAAATTCCGACCACCCAACAACTCGGCTATCGTGACTTCTCACTAAAATCAGATTTCAATATCCTATTATTTAGAGCATACATATAACATTGGAGATTTTTAAATACACAAACAAATACCCATCCTGGTCGTCAAAAATTTTTTACTGTAGCGACAACTGTGTCATGACCTCTCCATCTCCTCTCAGATACTCTTGGGAAATGTGTGACTGACGAATTTTCCCGCATATTTTATTGAAGTTTCCGCTGAATTTTGTAATACACTGGAATATAACGTACCCTACGTCATTCTCTGGACACTAAAATGTATAGCAAAATTAGTATAGATTTATATTATTTGCTGTAAACTATAGAGTAAGCTAAATTATAAAAATGGATAAAATACAAATATAAAATACAAATAATAGGTGTTTAGATGCTCGTGGCTCCTTAAACTTCATTTCACGCTATTTGCAATAGTCAAATCAAAAGAATAAAAACAAAGATATTATTAGGAATACTGTAGCCAAATATTATTATGCTGACTATTTCTTAGAAAGGTCTCGGAAAGTGGAGAGAAACTGCAGTACTGAGATTTAAATAAAATATTAATTAAGCTCAACGTAATATGTAAATCTCTTTCCGTTTAATTATAGATTTGGAATAAAGTTTGAAAGAAAGTAAATTAATGTTGGGGAGAAAAAGAAAATTAATTTTTCTGTATGATATGGCCAATGTAAAAGTTAAACTAACAATTTTTTATATTATATTAGGTAGGGGTGCTGTAAAATACCTACTGTAATGATTCTTAAAAATAAGTTGTCGCTTACGATACGGGGAGACACTTTCGTAATTCCGTATTATTTTCTTTATTGCATTACATATACCTTAGGGTATGTTATATGTAATATATATATATATATATATATATATATATATATATATATATATATATATATATATATATATATATATATATATATATATATATATATATATATATATATATATATATATATATATATATATATATATATATATATAAAACATTTTCTTACATTTAAATATTTAAATTACATTAAGTCACACGAAAGAGTAATTAAAACTATTAGTTCCGAAAATATTGCCTAGACTAGACCTCAGTCTACCTCTATCTATTGGGAAATGCGTTAAGATATTTTTTTACAGAATTTTTCGTCAGAATCTGTATACTTTTCTAATGCGATATACTTCAAAAGCTTAGCGTGGGGTTTTGCAATACTCACGGTAAGGAAGAAAAAAAGCGAAATTAGAGATTAGATTAGAGAATTTCAGCATGAAATATATATATATATATATATATATATATATATATATATATATATATATATATATATATATATATATATGTATATATATATATATATATATATATATATATATATATATATATATATATATATATATATATATATATATATATATATATATATATATATATATATATATATATATATATATTCACAAACTTTCTTCGCCTTTAAGTCCTAATTTAGCTGGCGTCTGTTATTTATAATCCACCCCGTGCCATGCTTTATCATCTCAGGTCAAGTGGTTTTAAAGATTTCGATATTTGTGAGTGTTTATAAATAAAACTTTTCCTGTGTGGGTAGTAGCAACATAAACACGTAAAAGTTCGTTCGTTATAATTATTGGATTAAATTTGGTTTTTTCAATATATGTGTACAATTTATGAGTTAATTTAGCTGTTAAACCCACCTGCATTCACTGGTAATAACTTCTCCACTTCACAACCACAATTAAGAAATTTACATTCAAGCAATAACAGTCAAAATGGATATGCAACTTGTCAACAATATTGATAAACTGGAGAAACTTTTGGCACACGTATGCATGAATACGAAGAAAAGCTACAAAAACTTGCTACCGGTGCTGGTTCCATACACCCTGACATCTCATCACTATCTCGAGAGTTTTCCGATTTCAAATCCTTTGTTTGGCAAACTCTGTCAACTATGAAGATGCAAATTGAACTTCTTACCCAAGGTTTAGACAGACATGAGACTGCTATGAGGAGGAAAGTGCTTCTTCTTCATGGGATTACTGAGAAACCTGGCGAGAAAATACATGATGTAGTCCTTAAAGTGATAACTACCCAGTTGAAGTTATCCGAAGTTACTCAAGATCATTTATATGTATGTCATCGGCTAGGATCTTCTCAAAACAAAACTCGACCTGTTCTTGTAAGATTTTCCACCATGGAGCACAGACATCTCATTTGGGACAATAAAATTGCTTTAAAAGGCACTGGTATCACAGTTTCCGAATTCTTAACGAAATCCAGGCACCGGACTTTTACTGCTGCTCGTAGTCACTTCGGTGTGAAACAGTGCTGGACAGTTGAGGGAAAAATAACTATAATTCTCCCGGATAAGACGAGGCGGAAATTGAATTTATGGATGAACTGAACAAGCTTATTACACAGTTTCCGTCCAGTTCAGAGAATGAGTCTTCATCTACTTCTGCTAAGACGACAAATGCACCAAAAAAGGCTCGTAAGCGCAATTAAATGTATTTTTTTTTTCCACTTTTTATTATTATTATTAATTTTTCTTCTGCGCTGTATATAGTTTGTTAAATATTTTTTTTCCTCATCTTGGATTACATTTAGCAGCCTAGTTTGCTAGCACTTTTATTTTCTTACTGTATTAGAGTTGTAGCTAATTACGTAATATTACAATTGTTAATCAATTTTTACAATATGTACTTTTGTTTATGTTTTGTTTGTTATCTTGTCAAAGTGCTTCTCTTTATTTACCACTGACATTGACAATTAAGAGCTGTTACTTCATTTCTAAACAGATATCTTGTCAATATGCCATAGATAATAGGAAGTCGTTAAGTAATGTCTATCGATATACTGTTGGTCTATGGTATTTTCTCTTGTAGTTAAAAGTGTATTAATTGACATTATTTTATTTTGCTCGTAGTTTTGTTGTATTATTATTTAGTATAGTATTTTTTACTGTATTTGCATATTTGTAACCCCTTTCCTTTGTACTTGTAGTCTTGTTTGATCTAATTTATTTTCGTTTAATAGTTAACACAATGTACACATTTCTTCCACTACACCAGTGAGTGTTGGGTTTAGCTGATATAAGCCGTTTTTTTTTCTTTTTATTATTTTATGTTTGTGTATTTATATATACATATTTTTAATATTTTAGTCATAATTTTATATTTATTATAAATTAGTACATACATCGCAGAAATATGAATGATTTAGCTAATTTTAATGAAAGTTTTTTTTCCTGCTCGTCTTCAGACAGTTTTATGAGCGTGGATAGTGAATCCTCTGAAACATTGACTCTGCATGATCAATTATGCTCTCTCTTCACCCCTCACTCCGATAATCTTAAAATAGCGCACATAAATGTACAAAGTGTTCCTAGTCACTACTCTGATCTTCTAGCATCCATTAATAGTAAGTACCTTGATGCACTCCTCATCTCTGAGACTTTTCTTAAACCTTCTCTTCCGTCTACCCAGTTCGCCTTGCCTGGCTATATTCTTATCCGAAATGATCGAATCGGTAGAGGTTGTGGTGGTGTTGCCATCTACCTTCGCACCGATATTCGGTACAAAATCGTCAGTGCGTCTCCGTCTGCGTATTCTGGTTCTGCCGAATACTTATTCCTTGAAATATCTTTAAATAATTCAAAATTCTGCTTTCTGTATTTTACAGTCCCAATTTATCCATTGACTACTTTGACGATCTAGATAAAGTTTTCCTTCATGGGATTACTGAGAAACCTGGCGAGAAAATACATGATGTAGTCCTTAAAGTGATAACTACCCAGTTGAAGTTATCCGAAGTTACTCAAGATCATTTATATGTATGTCATCGGCTAGGATCTTCTCAAAACAAAACTCGACCTGTTCTTGTAAGATTTTCCACCATGGAGCACAGACATCTCATTTGGGACAATAAAATTGCTTTAAAAGGCACTGGTATCACAGTTTCCGAATTCTTAACGAAATCCAGGCACCGGACTTTTACTGCTGCTCGTAGTCACTTCGGTGTGAAACAGTGCTGGACAGTTGAGGGAAAAATAACTATAATTCTCCCGGATAAGACGAGGCGGAAATTGAATTTATGGATGAACTGAACAAGCTTATTACACAGTTTCCGTCCAGTTCAGAGAATGAGTCTTCATCTACTTCTGCTAAGACGACAAATGCACCAAAAAGGCTCGTAAGCGCAATTAAATGTAATTTTTTCCACTTTTATTATTATTATTAATTTTTCTTCTGCGCTGTATATAGTTTGTTAAATATTTTTTCCTCATCTTGGATTACATTTAGCAGCCTAGTTTGCTAGCACTTTTATTTTCTTACTGTATTAGAGTTGTAGCTAATTACGTAATATTACAATTGTTAATCAATTTTTACAATATGTACTTTTGTTTATGTTTTGTTTGTTATCTTGTCAAAGTGCTTCTCTTTATTTACCACTGACATTGACAATTAAGAGCTGTTACTTCATTTCTAAACAGATATCTTGTCAATATGCCATAGATAATAGGAAGTCGTTAAGTAATGTCTATCGATATACTGTTGGTCTATGGTATTTTCTCTTGTAGTTAAAAGTGTATTAATTGACATTATTTTATTTTGCTCGTAGTTTTGTTGTATTATTATTTAGTATAGTATTTTTTTTACTGTATTTGCATATTTGTAACCCCTTTCCTTTGTACTTGTAGTCTTGTTTGATCTAATTTATTTTCGTTTAATAGTTAACACAATGTACACATTTCTTCCACTACACCAGTGAGTGTTGGGTTTAGCTGATATAAGCCGTTTTTTTTTCTTTTTATTATTTTATGTTTGTGTATTTATATATACATATTTTTAATATTTTAGTCATAATTTTATATTTATTATAAATTAGTACATACATCGCAGAAATATGAATGATTTAGCTAATTTTAATGAAAGTTTTTTTCCTGCTCGTCTTCAGACAGTTTTATGAGCGTGGATAGTGAATCCTCTGAAACATTGACTCTGCATGATCAATTATGCTCTCTCTTCACCCCTCACTCCGATAATCTTAAAATAGCGCACATAAATGTACAAAGTGTTCCTAGTCACTACTCTGATCTTCTAGCATCCATTAATAGTAAGTACCTTGATGCACTCCTCATCTCTGAGACTTTTCTTAAACCTTCTCTTCCGTCTACCCAGTTCGCCTTGCCTGGCTATATTCTTATCCGAAATGATCGAATCGGTAGAGGTTGTGGTGGTGTTGCCATCTACCTTCGCACCGATATTCGGTACAAAATCGTCAGTGCGTCTCCGTCTGCGTATTCTGGTTCTGCCGAATACTTATTCCTTGAAATATCTTTAAATAATTCAAAATTCTGCTTTCTGTATTTTACAGTCCCAATTTATCCATTGACTACTTTGACGATCTAGATAAAGTTTTCGCTGATCTCTGTCCTATATATGACCATGTAATATTAATGGGCGATTTTAATACTTGTCTGTTAAAAATGATTCTCGTGCTTCTCGATTAACAACTCTCTTAAATTCTTTCAGCCTACAGCTCTTACCCCTTTCTGCCACCCATCATTTTCCTAATTGCATTCCCTCTCTTCTTGATCTGATGATCGTTTCATCGCCCAGTAATGTAATCTCTCATGGCCAAATAACTACTTCTTTTTCTTACCATGATCTGGTCTATCTTTCTTACCGCATTCGAACACCAAAACTCAAACCGCAATATATTTTTCTTCGTAGTTATAAGGGCATAGACTTGGAGGCATTGCAGCGTGATGCTGTCGCCATAGACTGGACTTCAATAGTAAATAGTAATAATGTTGATGAAAAGGTTAGTGGTTTCACGAAGATTGTATTAACTTTGTTTAACAAG
The DNA here is from genome assembly GCA_029286605.1 of Sericinus montela. Lineage (NCBI taxonomy): Eukaryota > Metazoa > Arthropoda > Insecta > Lepidoptera > Papilionidae > Sericinus > Sericinus montela. The sequence goes on from JAGSMR010000004.1 coordinate 9,926,827, forward strand.
CATGCACCGATTCGAAGTGTTAGAGTTAAGCGAAATCCTGCGCCGTGGCTCACTAGTGATATAAAGGAGCGTATGGCTCTTCGTGATAAAGCTAAAAGAAAGTATAAACGTTTTCCTTCTGATAGAAATTTAAATTATTTTAAAGTATTACGAAATATCTGCAATCGCATGTGTAGAGATGCAAAGAGACGCTATTTCCATGATTCTCTCATTAATCGTAGCCCATCTGATGTGTGGAGATTTTTAAAGTCTAATGGTATCGGAAGGCCTCCTACAATTATATGTAGGGATATCGACATAAGCGATCTTAACAAGCATTTTTCCCAATCTTCCTCAGTCTTAGATCCTTATGTCAAGTCCCTAACGTTGCGTGCACTTTCCGACCTTCCGAAGCCATCTTCCACCTATTTCAATTTCACCTCTGTTTCAGAGGAATGTGTGAAGAAGTCTATTCTGTCGATTTCTTCAACATCAGCTGGCAGCGACAATATGTGCTCTAGAATGATAGTTTTAATTATGTCATCAGTACTTCCTGTTCTTACCCATATATTCAACTACTCTTTATCCACTTGTACCTTTCCTTTGGACTGGAAACAGGCACTTATCATACCTCTTCCTAAAGTTTCCTCTCCTACTGTGATGTCCCATTTTAGGCCGATTTCTATTTTACCTTT